>JARPMJ010006845.1:0-48779 GCA_033366665.1 Phoxinus dragarum | reverse complement strand
CGCGAATCAGAGGTGTCATTAGCGGACGTGTACGCGTTGTGTGATTATCCCGTCAGTTTAGGACATTGCACAAGATTTGTGTCAACACAGTAAACATTTCATCACTGGATAGGTTTTTAGGTTTATTGAAAGTGTGGTTTGTCTCAGCTGAATGTGCGGAACGCTTTTCAGAGAAGATAAGGCGACGTTTTTTTTAGCACAATACACACCGGTAATTCAGTAAAAAAAATCTCCTAATGTTCCAAGTGAAGCTTCGGTCTTCCGACCTTTTACCATCGTGTGTGTCAATTCAAGATTTTGATTAATATGCGCGAGGGAGGGAGTGCAAGACGGTGAGAGTGAGAGTGCGCGTGCGCGGCCGGGCTCTCTCTCTCTGCTCGTTCTCTCAGTAACATGCGACCTGTCACAAGCGCAGCAGTCTGTCATCTACATCACTCACCGATCAAATAAGGCTTTGGCGGGATAAAAAATTAACTTGTGGCATTCTATGTGTGGGAAACACTGCTAACTGCCAAGCGTGATTGATCACCAAATATAACGACATGCAGTTGGAAATGTATATTTAGTAAAAATACAGCTTATATTAGTTGTTACAAGTGTAGGCTACTAATTACTATTTAATCAAATGTCAGAAAAAATAGTTTTGTGACATAAGGTGAAGTGAGAGCTGGGCGGGGCGGGGCGCTTTCGGTTCGAAATGAGAGTATCGCGGTTCGAACCGTAGGTGGTGTATCGCGTTTTTTTGGTTCGGTTTGAATATCGTTACATCCCTACTATTATATAAATGACTGTCTTTACAGCAATAGTAAATAGTACTAATAGTAAGAGTAAGTTTGGCCAAAAAGGGGCATTGTGTTTGAGTATTTTTTTCTTCTTCACAGCGCTGAATATCATATGGTGATTGTTAACCACAAAACACCTCACTTACATGAATTTATGGGGAAATATTATTTTTTTCATGTTAATTAGATTAATTATGATTAAGAACAATGCACTGTGGCTTTAATTCAGCGGGAGTGGCGCAGGAAAAATAGACTGTGCTCAAATGATCGCAGCACTGCTGCGTCTCCTCTGCGACGCCTCTGGGTAGACTGTCCTGCATAGTTCATCTCCAACCCTAATCAAACACACCTGCCTTTAATTTTCAAGTGATCCTGACGTGCTCTGAAGACCTTAATTGGTTGCTTCAGGTGTGTTTGATTAGGGTTGGAGATGAACTGTGCAGGACAGTCGATCGCCAGGAGCAGGATTGGGCACCCCTGCTCTAACCTGTTAACATGGGCGCGGAAACAAATACACGTTGCCTACACTCTGCTAGCGCAAGTGGTGAGAAACCAGCATTAGTCTGGAGTCCTGTATTGCATTATAAATGTTCTTTTGAAAATACATAGATGAACACAGATATGCCATATATTGTCACAATTGTATATTTATGGTCTTCACGTTCCATCAGTGAAATAATCTTTATCTGTATCTGCATTTTATTCAGCTACAGCGATATCTGGATGTCTTTGTTCATATAATGAATTAATAAAGCGGAATCGTGACAGGCCTAGTCCCAAACATTAAGGTGCCCTGAAATTAGCATGTTGCAAGACAAAGATATTAATAGTACCTGGTTAATCCTGGAGGGTCTGGTCTGTTCATCCTCCAGGTCCAACTTTCTCCATCTAATTTTTTGGGCCTGAGATCTCTTCCCTTTACGCGGCATCCTTTAAAATATGAAGATAAAAAGAAATGAGAAACAATTATTCTTGACAAATATATCTGACTAACTCACTTAATCTTCTAAAAATAGAGATTTTACTTTCAAGTCTCAAATAATCCAAAGTAACCATGGATCTATTTTTAAACCTCATAAGTAATGCATGTAGAAATACTTATATGTTAGCCAAATTAATTTTAACAGGACACTTTGATAGCCACATACTTTGAAAGTTTTCCTGATGTAGCAGCAGTTGAGCCTGAAAAGATGAAACCTGTAGTACTCTCAGGAAGAAAAAAACAGTTAAACAACAATGATAGTGACAATGTGTGAAATGCAATATATATAAAAAATTTTGTCTTTTTTTTTTTTGGGTGAGAGGGGTAAGGGGGTTGAGAGTTGGGGGGCGGGGGGGTTTAGGGGTGAAAGTCGAGGATGTGGGATAAGAAATGAAATGAACTGCTCTCTGTAGAAAACGCCAAAACACAAGGAACCTGAAAAGAAAACAGAAACAGACATATTAGGGCACACAGACTACAATTATGGTGATATGATGAAAATGTAATAGAACTGCTTAAGAAACAATATTAATACTAACCAAGGAGAAAAGTGCAGCAGAAAATGGAGGTTGTGCTCTGATCAGTCAGTCTGAAAAAAATAACAATGACAAAATAATGATTACTAAACTCAAGTCAACTATGCACAACTTCTTTTGCATGTTCAATATTAATAATTTAACATTTGATCTATATAGGAATGTATTTCAAGAATCCGAGTTATTTCAAATATGCCATCAAGCCAAGTTTACTATATATGACAACTGGTTTTGAGAATAGATGGGTGAACATGGTCTTAATTATTTGTGCCATTAATAAAACAGTTTATATTTTAATACCTTGTTGGATCCTGATCATTTTTTAACTATAACGATTTCCTTATCAACAAGCCAAATCTGAAGCCTCTTGTATTTGTGGCCATGTCACTAATTAAACATTTACCTCAAAATGCAGTAAGGAATGCTCGTGAAACAGTATTCTGAAACAGAGAAACAAGAGTGTCAAAACTCACAACCCATGTACTTTAACTTTCATTGCAAAGATTGATAACAACAATGGGGGGTTGGGGTGGGGGATCTTGCATCTATAGATGTCATATATTTGTATATAATTGTCATTTTAATTGTAATTTAAATAATAAAATATTAAATTGCCAATATTATTATTATTGTACAATTGTATTATTATTGTGTTGCTATTATTATTTAGCATACCAGCATGTACCATATTGTACATATTGCTGAACTAAAATAGTGAATTTATTTTTAATTGATATAAATTACACTTAATGTGTTTTGGTCAGTTGACCGATAGTCTAAGCCATAGATATTATATAGAGAATAGATGCCCTATTGGCCGCTGGGCACTGAGAAATACGGCCGCCATCTTAAACCGGTCGTCCTCCTAGTTTCGTTGCTTAGCAGCAGTTAGATTCCAGAGCACTGTGGAGCATTTTCCTGTTCTAATCGGCGGACCATCGCAAATAGGGCCCGGGATTACTTTTCACAAGTAAATTTTAACATTACCGTACTTTTGGTTGTATTTTGTGAATAGAATATTACCAGATAATTGAGAAGGAGCAAGGATCTTTGATATTACTGTACTGAAATCGTAGCCAGCTAACGTTAGCTAGGCTATGTTTACTGCATCACTCGGCATGGAGAGGTTGGGTAAAGTAATAATTACAAGAGCTTCTCGGTTATCGGATACAAGCATTCAACGGCCCTGTAGTATAAACATATATAAATATAGGTTATTTGTGTTTGCGCACGTGATATCAGGAAGCAGTGTAATAACGTTGCCTGTGTAATACACACATGACGGCGATGCGAAAATCGAGTGTGTGAGTGTAAGAGAGAGAAAGTAAGTGTGTGTGTGTGTCACAAATCATTATTGTTTCTTCAACTTATTAAAATATCTTACTTTACTGCATCTATGTGTTTCTGCTTCTTTGTCATATTTATAGTGTGTGATTTATAAAATACCTTATATCCTACATAACATATTTTGATTTTGGACGTCTGGTCACTTAATATCTTATATCAGAATATTATATTACTGTTAAGCCTACTATGAATATAAAAATATGCCGAACCATATGTGTCCAGTATCATAGCTACATGAATGACATTTGCCGAAAAACCCCCCGTGTGAAAATCATTTGGGTATTCAGTGAGGTATGATTATTTAAATGCGCTGACAGCTCATTGCACCTGCCATACAGATTAACGTTACACTGAGTGGAGCGGGTGACCGGTCTAAAATGGCGGCCCCACGGCTCGACCGCGCTAGTAGGCAGTAGTGGTCGATAGGGCGTCTATCTATATGTCTATGGTCTAAGCAATATCCAGAGGGTTAAATAAACACAAGAAAAACATTGACGTTGTCTCTCCATCACTCCCCAAAATACTATAAATGTCGCCCAACATAGTGATCGATTTGTTATGCGTTCATATTTACCACAATTTGCTGCAAATAAATTGAAGCTGTTGTCAATCCTACTTGAACTCATTCAAACAGATAGTCAGCGCGGATATTTCTGCTACATGAAGCACGTGACCGCAAGGCGCGAAAGCAAAAGTTCTAACTTAAACATCATTCTCAATAAGCTCACTGAAGTCCAGTTATATTCAATAAACATGTCTGCAGAGCAAATGAATTTCTCACATACATTATATTTGCACTGTGTGGTTTATTATGATTAGAGAATTCTGTCAGTGAACGTGCACTGAAACCTGTTCGCACCGGATTTCTCTATCTGCATTTTTTAAACTCATCACAAACGCGTGACTGCTTACCGCTGCCAGATTGGAACAGATGTAATTCATCGACACTTTTCATTCTAATATCTATACATCAATAATATGCATGAATGTATATTACAACATACGGCTAGAGTAACATAATACTATTAACTTGTACATTATATGAGCTACCATTGAGGATGCTGTAGCTTAAAATAAGCGCCAAAAATGATGCACTCCTCACGCAGTATAAGATAAAAATACCATCAAAAAGCACATGGACATAATATCAATCAAACACACAACGTATAATAACATTTGAAGTTTTTACACAAAGATACAAGTGTAACTAGCTGTAGACATTAACGTTACTTATCACACATTAACGTCAGGCCTACCATCTTTACAGAGAAAAATGTAGCTTCAGTGTTAACAAAAACGATATAATCTACACCTCATATTATAATACGAATAATATTGTCTCCATTTAATTCAAATAAAGAGCTGCATTTGACGTACAATGCTTTATAAAACAGCACATTTGAAAACAACCGTCTCACTCACCTCAAGAGAATATGTGGGGAAGATTCATCAGCTACAGCTCCTTCTCGTAGATTTCGCAACCAATCAGCAGCGAGCTTTGATTGTATAACCAATAAAATCTGATGAGTTGGTCATGAACGATTCATTCGTTCATTTTGAACAAATCTTTAATGAGAGTGTTTCGCTCATTTGTGCTGTGCATGCGCAACATCCTATAAATTCTTCTGCACAGGAAACAGAAATTATTATTTCAAGTTCAACTCTCCATCGAGTCTTCGGGGGTTGAGTCGTTCATTTATCCCGTGACGGCCGGCCCCATATGCTCACTGTACCAGAAAGAGAAATGATTCTTCGCGTCTGACTCTTCTGAGTCTTTTCGTTCATTTGTCACGTTAGTCAATCATTCCCAAACTAAACAGACGCGTCGTCACACATATATATATGGGCTGTTACTATGGTGTTCTGGGTGGCTGCTTTGGCATTATTAGACAATTGCTAAGGGGTTCTAGGTGGTTGCTATGGTGTTACCAGGCGGTTGCTATGGTGTCGTAGCCGAGTGTTAGTTGGTTGCTAAGGTATTCTGGGTGGTTGCTAGGGTGTTCTGGCTGGCTGCTTTGGCATTATTAGACGATTGCTAAGGGGTTCTAGGTGGTTGCTATGGTGTTACCAGGCGGTTGCTATGGTGTTGTAGCCGAGTGTTAGTTGGTTGCTAAGGTATTCTGGGTGGTTGCTAGGGTGTTCTGGGTGGTGGCTAAGTGGTTGCTAGGGTATTCTGGGTGGTTGCTAGGGCGTTGCTAGGGTGCAGCTAGGCGGTTGCTAGGGTGCAGCTAGGCGGTTGCTAGGGTGTATTGGGTGGTTGCTAGGCGGTTGCTATGGTGTTCTGGATGGTTGCTAAGCAGTTAATAGGCGGTTGCTAGGGTGTTCTGGGTGGTTGCTAGGCGGTTGCTAGGGAGTTCTGGGTGGTTGCTAGGCAGTTGCTAGGGTGTTCTGGGTGGTTGCTAGGCGGTTGCTAGGGTGTTCTGGGTGGTTGCTAGGCGGTTGCTAGGGTGGTTGCTAGGCGGTTGCTAGGGTGTTCTGGGTGGTTGCTAGGCGGTTGCTAGGGTGTTCTGGGTGGTTGCTAGGCGGTTGCTAGGTGGTTGCTAGGGCGTTGCTAGGCAGTTTACAGAGTATTTTTGTGGTTGTTAGGGCGTTGCTAGGGTATTCTGGGTAGTTGCTATGGTGTTACTAGGTGGTTGGTAGTTGTCACAGATGGTTACTATGGAGTTTGTAGCATTTTATTGGCATGGAGTGGCTTGGCAGCTGCCAATCATGAAGCTCCAAAGTCAGTGTGAATGTATAAACCAACCCCCATCTCTATACGATGTTTTGATGTAGAGATATAGGTCTTGCAAAATGGTTGCTAGGGTACTCTGTTTTGTTGCTAGGCAGTGGCTTGGCAGCTGCCAATCATGAAACTCCAAAGGCTGCTTGTCAGTATGAATGATATAAACCAACTCCCACGCCTCTGTGACATTCAGAATGGAAGATATCCCTGTCTGGATTTTGGTTGCTAAGGTACTCGACAATGGTTGCTAGGGAGGGGCTAGGATGTGTTGTGATTGGGGATTGGCTGTTTGCAGCCCCGAGTCAAACGAGCCAACCCTCGTGTTTCTATGACACTTCTATCCTGAGATATCCCTTTGATGTCTTTCAATGGAAGTCTATGGAGCTTGTTGCTAAGGAGCTCTAAATGGTTGCTAGGGCGTGGCTTGAAAGCTTCACAATTATCCTGAGAGACTGATTGGTCGTCTGAGTAAAATGAGCCCGCCCCCTTGTCTCTATGACACTGTGATCCAGAGTTATGTTCAATGCAAATGCGGTTTCTATGGTGTAGGACAGCCCATTTCATGGGCTGTCCTACACCATAGTACTTCATTGGGGCAACTTTGGGCCCCTCCTGCTTCCCAGGGGTGCAACTTTTACCCCATTGTGTGGTATGTTGTTACAGAGCCTACCAGCCTCTTCAAATGTGATCCAGAGTTATGTTCCATAGAATATCGCTTACTATGGTGTAGGACAGCCCATTTCATGGGCTGTCCTACACCATAGTACTTTATTGGGGCAACTTTGGGCCCCTCCTGCCCCCCAGGGGTGCAACTTTTACCCCATTGTGTGGTATGTTGTTACAGAGCCTACCAGCCTCTTCAAATGTGATCCAGAGTTATGTTCCATAGAATATCGCTTACTATGGTGTAGGACAGCCCATTTCATGGGCTGTCCTACACCATAGTACTTTATTGGGGCAACTTTTGGCCCCTCCTGCCCCCCAGGGGTGCAACTTTTACCCCATTGTGTGGTATGTTCTTACAGAGCCTGCCAGTCTCTTTAAATGTGCCAAATTACACGTTTCTGCGACATCCTTGCTCTGAGCTATGAGTCTGTGAATTTTGGTTGCTAAGGTGCTCGACAATGGTTGCTAGGGAGGGGCTAGGAAGTGTTGATGTGATTCATGATTGGCTGTTTGCTGCCCCGAGTCAAACGAGCCCACCCTCATGTTTCTATGACTCTTCTATCCAGAGATATCCATTTGATCTCTTTCAATGGAAGTCTATGGAACTTGTTGCTAAGGTGCTCTAAATGGTTGCTAGGGGCGTGGCCTGATAGCTTCACAATGATCCTGAGAGACTGATTGGTCGTCTGAGTAAAATGAGCCCGCCCCCTTGTCTCTATGACACAGTGAACCAGAGTTATGTTCAATACAAAATCGCTTACTCTCTCTCTCTCTCTCCATTTCATGGGCCGTCCTACACCATGTTAAGTCAATAGGAAAAGTTTGGGCCCCTCCTGCCCCCCAGGGGTGCAACTTTTTCCCCATTGTGAGGTATGTTCTTACAGAGCCTGCCAACCTCTCCAAATGTGGTAAATTTCACATTTCTACGAAATCCTCGCTCTGAGCTATGACTCGTCAAAGTTTGACGTAATGTTAAGTCTATGGGATTTTTCGTCGACTTTTTCGCCCCTGGGGCGACCACCGCACCCCCGATCGCTTATAAACGTCATAGCACACCATTCCCGAATAGGCCGCACGTTTTGACACCACATTCATGGGTCTGTGACAAAAACTGCGGGAGGAGTAGTGCGTCAAAAAAGCGGCGGAATAAGAATAATAATAATAATAAGTATGAGCAATAACACTAATGTTGCTTTGCCATAGGCAAGCACCATTAATAAGTATGAGCAATAACACTAATGTTGCTTTGCCTATAGGCAAGCACCATTAACTAGAACGTACATTTCCAGAAGAAAATGTGAATGGTGCTTGCAGTGGCAAAACTCGACACTCAGTTGCTAGAGTGTGGTACATGATTGCATACGAGCCAACAACCATGTCTGTACGATGTTCTGCTGCTGAGATATGGCTTATTCATGTTGTTCGGGTCGTTGCTAGGGTGTTCTGAGTGGTTGCTAGAGTGTATTGGGTGGTTGCTAGAGTGTATTGGGTGGTTGCTAGGGTGTTATGGGTGGTTGCTAGGGTGTTATGGGTGGTTGCTAGGCGGTTGCTAGGGTGTTTGGAGTGGTTGCTAGGCGGTTGCTAGGGTGTTGCTAGGCAGTTGCTAGGGTGTTCTGGGTGGTTGCTAGGGCGTTGCTAGGCAGTTGCTAGGGTATTCTGGGTAGTTGCTATGGTGTTACTAGGTGGTTGGTAGTTGTCACAGATGGTTACTATGGAGTTTGTAGCATTTTATTGGCATGATTTAGCACTTAGCTAATCAAAATTAGCATGTAGCTATTCACTGCTAGCATGTGTAGCATGTAGCAAGTCCTGTTTGCTAGCATGAGTCAAAAGAGCCAACCCCCATCTCTATACGATGTTCTGATGCAGAGATATACGCCATGCAAAACGGTTGCTAGGGTAATCTGTTTGGTTGCTAGGGAGTGTCTTGGCATTTGCCAATCATGAAGCTCCAAAGTCATTGTGAATGTATAAACCAACTCCCATCTCTATACGATGTTTTGATGCAGAGATATAGGTCTTGCAAAATGGTTGCTAGGGTACTCTCTTTTGTTGCTAGGGAGTGGCTTGACAGCTACCAATCATGAAACTCCAAAGGCTGCTTGTCAGTATGAATGATATAAACCAACTCCCACGTCTCTGTGACATTCAGAATGGAAGATATCCCTCTTTGGATTTTGGTTGCTAAGGTGCTCGACAATGGTTGCTAGGGAGGGGCTAGGATGTGTTGAGGTGATTGGGGATTGGCTGTTTGCTGCCCCGAGTCAAACGAGCCCACCCTCATGTTTCTATGACACTTATATCCTGAGATATCCCTTTGATGTCTTTCAATGGAAGTCTATGGAGCTTGTTGCTAAGGAGCTCTAAATGGTTGCTAGGGCGTGGCTTGAAAGCTTCACAATGATCCTGAGAGACTGATTGGTCGTCTGAGTAAAATGAGCCCGCCCCCTTGTCTCTATGACACTGTGATCCAGAGTTATGTTCAATACAAATGCGGTTTCTATGGTGTAGGACAGCCCATTTCATGGGCTGTCCTACACCATAGTACTTCATTGGGGCAACTTTGGGCCGGTCCTGCCCCCCAGGGGTGCAACTTTTACCCCATTGTGTGGTATGTTGTTACAGAGCCTAACAGCCTCTTCAAATGTGATCCAGAGTTATGTTCAATAGAATATCGCTTACTATGGTGTAGGACAGCCCATTTCATGGGCTGTCCTACACCATAGTACTTTATTGGGGCAACTTTGGGCCCCTCCTGCCCCCCAGGGGTGCAACTTTTACTATGGGGCAACTTATTCAACGGTTACTATGGGGTTAGGGCTAAGGTTAGGCACTCGGCCTACGGCCTCGTGCCTACGAGTGAGTTTTTATAGAGTATTTAAAATCTCTATTAAACGAGTGCATTATAATGAGTGCACGAGGCCTGCGGCCTCGTGCCTATAGCTTATGGTTGCTAGGGTGCTGTAACTGGTTGCTATGGTGTGGCTATGAAGATTTTAGGCCATTCTGGGTGGTTGCTAGGCAGTTGCTAGGGTGTTCTGGGTGGTTGCTAAGTGGTTTCTAGGGTGTTCTGGGTGGTTGCTAGGCAGTTGCTAGGGTGTTCTGGGTGGTTGCTTGGGCACCACAGATGGTTACTATGGGGTTAGGGCTAAGGTAAGGCACTCGGCCTGCGGCCTCGTGCCTATGAGTGAGTTTTTATAGAGTATTTAAAATCTCTATTAAACGAGTGCATTATAATGAGTGCACGAGGCCTGTGGCCTCGTGCCTATAGCCTATGGTTGCTAGGGTACTGTAACTGGTTGCTATGGTGTGGCTATGAAGATTTTAGGCCATTACTTATTGGCTGCTGGATAATATAAATCCTCTGAGGGAGAGAGAGGGGGAGACATGCAGGGGTGTCAGGCCCTTTGTGTCTGTGTGTGTGAAAAATGACAGTTGGGATTTGAATTTCTGAAAATTCCGCAATGTTAAGTCAATGGGACTTTTTTGGCCGCTTTTTCGTCTGCTGTGCGAACATCGTACACCCGATCGCTTAGAAAAGATATAGCACACCTCTCCTCAATGAGCCGGTCGTTTTGACACCTCACTCAGGGGTCTGTGACAAACGGTGCGGGGCGAGTTTCGCGCCGAACTTTTGTGTGGAAGAATAATAATAAATATAATAAGTATGAGCAATAACACTAATGTTGCTTTGCCTATAGGCAAGCACCATTAATAAGTATGAGCAATAACACTAATGTTGCTTTGCCTATAGGCAAGCACCATTAATAAGTATGAGCAATAACACTAATGTTGCTTTGCCTATAGGCAAGCACCATTAACTAGATTAAAAAGTTCGTTGAAACAAACTTTAAGTTGGCTTGTGAAAGTTTGGACCAGATAGTTTGAAAAAATTTAAAGTTTAAAGTAGTTTGAAGTTTAAATTAGTTTAAAGTTTAAAGCAGTTTAAAGTAGATTTAAGTTTAAAGTAGTTTACAGTTTACAAAAGTTTGAAGTTAAAATTAGTTTGAAGTTTAAAGTAGTTTAAAGTAGTTTGAGGTGGATAGATAGAGGAGTTTAATGAGTTTAAATGAGTCTCAATGGCTCATATAGTGTATAGAATGGCAGTTTGATTTAGTCTAGGCTTTCAAGGGATTTTGATTTGAATTTTTGGCAGTTGGGGAGTTTGAAAATCTGAACATTCCGCAATGTTAAGTCAATGGGAGTTTTTTCCGAGTTTGATCGTCATTTATAGGAAAACCGTAAGTCCGATCAGTCTGAAAAGATAGAGCAACTAACTTCAGAACAGTTTGAGTGTCTGAGCCGAGTTTGGAGTATGTAGAGTTAAAGCTCTAGGAGGAGATAGAGTCAACAGTTTTGGAAGAAGAATAATAATAATAACTAGAACGTACATTTCCAGAAGAAAATGTGAATGGTGCTTGCAGTGGCAAAACTCGACACTCGGATGCTAGAGTGTGGTACATGATTGCATACGAGCCAACAACCATGTCTGTACGATGTTCTGCTGCTGAGATATGGCTTATTCATGTTGTTCGGGTCGTTGCTAGGGTGTTCTGGGTGGTTGCTAGGCAGTTGCTAGGGTGTTTTGGGTGGTTGCTAGGCGGTTGCTAGGCAGTTGCTAGGGTGTTCTGGGTGGTTGCTAGGGTGTTGCTAGGCGGTTGCTAGGGTGTTCTGGGAGGTTGCTAGGGTGTTGCTAGGCAGTTGCTAGGGTGTTCTGGGTGGTTGCTAGGCGGTTGCTAGGTGGTTGCTAGGGTGCTCTGGGTGGTTGCTAGGCGGTTGCTAGGGTGTTCTGGGTGGTTGCTAGGCGGTTGCTATGGTGTTCTGGGTGGTTGCTAGGCGGTTGCTAGGTGGTTGCTAGGGTGTTCTGGGTGGTTGCTAGGCGGTTGCTAGGGTGTTCTGGGTGGTTGCTAGGCGGTTGCTAGGGTATTCTGGGTGGTTGCTAGGGCGTTGCTAGGCAGTTGCTAGGGTATTCTGGGTCGTTGCTATGGTGTTACTAGGTGGTTGGTAGTTGTCACAGATGGTTACTATGGTGTTTGTAGCATTTTCTTGGCACGATTTAGCACTTAGCTAATCAAAATTAGCATGTAGCTATTCAATGCTAGCATGTGTAGCATGTAGCAAGTCCTGTTTGCTAGCATGAGTCAAAAGAGCCAACCCCCATCTCTATACGATGTTCTGATGCAGAGATATACGCCTTGCAAAACGGTTGCTAGGGTAATCTGTTTGGTTGCTAGGGAGTGGCTTGGCAGCTGCCAATCATGAAGCTCCAAAGTCAGTGTGAATGTATAAACCAACCCCCATCTCTATACGATGTTTTGATGCAGAGATATAGGTCTTGGAAAATGGTTGCTAGGGTACTCTGTTTTGTTGCTAGGGAGTGGCTTGGCAGCTGCCAATCATGAAACTCCAAAGGCTGCTTGTCAGTATGAATGATATAAACCAACTCCCACGTCTCTGTGACATTCAGAATGGAAGATATCCCTCTTTGGATTTTGGTTGCTAAGGTGCTCGACAATGGTTGCTAGGGAGGGGCTAGGATGTGTTGAGGTGATTGGGGATTGGCTGTTTGCTGCCCCGAGTCAAACGAGCCCACCCTCATGTTTCTATGACACTTATATCCTGAGATATCCCTTTGATGTCTTTCAATTGAAGTCTATGGAGCTTGTTGCTAAGGAGCTCTAAATGGTTGCTAGGGCGTGGCTTGAAAGCTTCACAATGATCCTGAGAGACTGATTGGTCGTCTGAGTAAAATGAGCCCGCCCCCTTGTCTCTATGACACTGTGATCCAGAGTTATGTTCAATACAAATGCGGTTTCTATGGTGTAGGACAGCCCATTTCATGGGCTGTCCTACACCATAGTACGTGAATGGGGCAACTTTGGGCCCCTCCTGCCCCTCAGGGGTGCAACTTTTACCCCATTGTGTGGTATGTTGTTACAGAGCCTAACAGCCTCTTCAAATGTGATCCAGAGTTATGTTCAATAGAATATCACTTACTATGGTGTAGGACAGCCCATTTCATGGGCTGTCCTACACCATAGTACTTCATTGGGGCAACTTTGGGCCCCTCCTGCCCCCCAGGGGTGCAACTTTTACCCCATTGTGTGGTATGTTCTTACAGAGCCTATCAGCCTCTTCAAATGTGGTAAATTACACGTTTCTGTGAAATCCTCGCTCTGAGCTATGATCCTGTGAATTTTGGTTGCTAAGGTGCTCTACAATGGTTGCTAGGGAGGGGCTAGGAAGTGTTGATGTGATTCATGATTGGCTGTTTGCTGCCCCGAGTCAAACGAGACCACCCTCATGTTTCTATGACTGTTCTATCCAGATATATCCCTTTGATCTCTTTCAATGGAAGTCTATGGAACTTGTTGCTAAGGTGCTCTAAATGGTTGCTAGGGGCGTGGTCTGATAGCTTCACAATGATCCTGAGAGACTTATTGGTCGTCTGAGTAAAATGAGCCCGCCCCCTTGTCTCTATGACACTGTGATCCAGAGTTATGTTCAATACAAAATCGCTTACTATGGTGTAGGACGGCCCATTTCATGGGCCGTCCTATGCCATAGACAATGAATGGGAAAACTTTGGGGCGCTCCTGCCCCCCAGGGGTGCAACTTTTACCCCATTGTGAGGTATATTCTTAAAGAGCCTGCCAGCCTCTTCAAATGTCGTAAATTTCACATTTCTACGAAATCCTCACTCTGAGCTATGAGGCGTTTTACGTTTTTTTCAATGTAAGTCTATGCGTTTTTTTTCGCCGCTATTTCGCCCGTGGGGCGAACATCGTACGCCCGATCGCTTATAAAGGTCATAGCACACCATTCCCGAATAGGCCGCACGTTTTGACACCTCATTCATGGGTCTGTGACAAAAACTGCGGGAGGAGTAGCGAGACGAAAAAAAAGTGGAAGAAGAAGAAGAAGAAGAATAATAATAAGTATGAGCAATAACAATACTGTTGCCTTGCTAAAGCAAGCACCAGTAATGATGCCTTGCTAAAGCAAGCACCATTAACTAGAACGTACATTTCCAGAAGAAAATGTGAATGGTGCTTGCAGTGGCAAAAAACACGAAACGGTTGCTAGGGTGTGGTACATGATTGCGTACGAGCCAACAACCATGTCTGTACGATGTTCTGCTGCTCAGATATGGCTTATTCATGTTGTTCAGGTGGTTGCTAGGGTGTTCTGGGTGGTTGCTAGGCGGTTGCTAGGGTGTTCTGGGTGGTTGCTATGGTGTTCTGGGTGGTTGCTAGGGTATTCTGGGTGGTTGCTAGGGTGTTGCTAGGCAGTTGCTAGGGTGTTATGGGTGGTTGCTAGGCAGTTGCTAGGGTGTTCTGGGTGGTTGCTAGGCGGTTGCTAGGGTGTTCTGGGTGGTTGTTAGGCGGTTGCTAGGCGGTTGCTAGGGTGTTCTGGGTGGTTGCTAGGCAGTTGCTAGGGTATTCTGGGTAGTTGCTATGGTGTTACTAGGTGGTTGGTAGTTGTCACAGATGGTTACTATGGTGTTTGTAGCATTTTATTGGCATGATTTAGCACTTAGCTAAGCAATATTAGCATGTAGCTATTCACTGCTAGCATGTGTAGCATGTAGCAAGTCCTGTTTGCTAGCATGAGTCAAAAGAGCCAACCCCCATCTCTATACGATGTTCTGATGCAGAGATATACGCCTTGCAAAACGGTTGCTGGGGTAATCTGTTTGGTTGCTAGGGAGTGGCTTGGCAGCTGCCAATCATGAAGCTCCAAAGTCAGTGTGAATGTATAAACCAACCCCCATCTCTATACAATGTTTTGATGCAGAGATATAGGTCTTGCAAAATGGTTGCTAGGGTACTCTCTTTTGTTGCTAGGGAGTGGCTTGGCAGCTGCCAATAATGAAACTCCAAAGGCTGCTTGTCAGTATGAATGATATAAACCAACTCCCATGTCTCTGTGACATTCAGAATGGAAGATATCCCTCTTTGGATTTTGGTTGCTAAGGTGCTCGACAATGGTTGCTAGGGAGGGGCTAGGATGTGTTGAGGTGATTGGGGATTGGCTGTTTGCTGCCCCGAGTCAAACGAGCCCACCCTCATGTTTCTATGACACTTATATCCTGAGATATCCCTTTGATGTCTTTCAATGGAAGTCTATGGAGCTTGTTGCTAAGGAGCTCTTAATGGTTGCTAGGGCGTGGCTTGAAAGCTTCACAATGATCCTGAGAGACTGATTGGTCGTCTGAGTAAAATGAGCCCGCCCCCTTGTCTCTATGACACTGTGATCCAGAGTTATGTTCAATACAAATGCGGTTTCTATGGTGTAGGACAGCCCATTTCATGGGCTGTCCTACACCATAGTACTTCATTGGGGCAACTTTGGGCCGGTCCTGCCCCCCAGGGGTGCAACTTTTACCCCATTGTGTGGTATGTTGTTACAGAGCCTAACAGCCTCTTCAAATGTGATCCAGAGTTATGTTCAATAGAATATCGCTTACTATGGTGTAGGACAGCCCATTTCATGGGCTGTCCTACATCATAGTACTTTATTGGGGCAACTTTGGGCCCCTCCTGCCCCCCAGGGGTGCAACTTTTACTATGGGGCAACTTATTCAACAGTTACTATGGGGTTAGGGCTAAGGTTAGGCACTCGGCCGCAGTATTTAAAATCTCTATTAAACGAGTGCATTATAATGAGTGCACGAGGCCTGCGGCCTCGTGCCTATAGCTTATGGTTGCTAGGGTGCTGTAACTGGTTGCTATGGTGTGGCTATGAAGATTTTAGGCCATTCTGGGTGGTTGCTAGGCAGTTGCTAGGGTGTTCTGGGTGGTTGCTAAGTGGTTTCTAGGGTGTTCTGGGTGGTTGCTAGGCAGTTGCTAGGGACTTCAGGGTGGTTGCTAGGGCTCCACAGATGGTTACTATGGGGTTAGGGCTAAGGTTAGGCACTCGGCCTGCGGCCTCGTGCCTACGAGTGAGTTTTTATACAGTATTCAAAATCTCTATTAAACGAGTGCATTATAATGAGTGCACGAGGCCTGCGGCCTCGTGCCTATAGCCTATGGTTGCTAGGGTGCTGTAACTGGTTGCTATGGTGTGGCTATGAAGATTTTAGGCCATTACTTATTGGCTGCTTGATAATATAAATCCTCTGAGGGAGAGAGAGGGGGAGACATGCAGGGGTGTCAGGCCCTTTGTGTCTGTGTGTGTGAAAAATGACAGTTGGGATTTGAATTTCTGAAAATTCCGCAATGTTAAGTCAATGGGACTTTTTTGGCCGCTTTTTCGTCCGCTGTGCGAACATCGTACACCCGATCGCTTAGAAAAGATATAGCACACCTCTCCTCAATGAGCCGGTCGATATGACACCTCACTCAGGGGTCTGTGACAAACGGTGCGGGACGAGTTTCGCGCCAAACTTTTGTGTGGAATAATAATAATAAGAAGAAAAATAAGTATGCAAGATAACACTAATGTTGCTTTGCCTATAGGCAAGCACCATTAATAATAATAATAATAATAAGTTTAAATAGGATTTCAATAAATTGGCTTTCACAAGCCAACTTAACTAGAACGTACATTTCCAGAAGAAAATGTGAATGGTGCTTGCAGTGGCAAAACTCACCACTCGGTTGCTAGAGTGTGGTACATGATTGCATACGAGCCAACAACCATGTCTGTACGATGTTCTGCTGCTGAGATATGGCTTATTCATGTTGTTCGGTTGGTTGCTAGGGTGTTCTGGGTGGTTACTAGGGTGTTTTGGGTGGTTGCTAGGCAGTTGCTAGGGTGTTCTAGGTGGTTGCTAGGCAGTTGCTAGGGTGTTCTGGGTGGTTGCTAGGCGGTTGCTAGGTGGTTGCTAGGCGGTTGCTAGGGTGTTCTGGGTGGTTGCTAGGCGGTTGCTAGGTGGTTGCTAGGGTGTTCTGGGTGGTTGCTAGGCGGTTGCTAGGGTGTTCTGGGTGGTTGCTAGGCGGTTGCTAGGGTATTCTGGGTGGTTGCTAGGGCGTTGCTGGGCAGTTGCTTGGGTATTCTGGGTCATTGCTATGGTGTTACTAGGTGTTTGGTAGTTGTCACAGACGGTTACTATGGAGTTTGTAGCATTTTCTTGGCATGATTTAGCACTTAGCTAATCAATATTAGCATGTAGCTATTCACTGCTAGCATGTGTAGCATGTAGCAAGTCCTGTTTGCTAGCATGAGTCAAAAGAGCCAACCCCCATCTCTATACAGTGTTCTGATGCAGAGATATACGCCTTGCAAAACGGTTGCTAGGGTAATCTGTTTGGTTGCTAGGGAGTGGCTTGGCAGCTGCCAATCATGAAGCTCCAAAGTCAGTGTGAATGTATAAACCAACCCCCATCTCTATACGATGATTTGATGCATAGATATAGGTCTTGCAAAATGGTTGCTAGGGTACTCTCTTTTGTTGCTAGGGAGTGGCTTGGCAGCTGCCAATCATGAAACTCCAAAGGCTGCTTGTCAGTATGAATGATATAAACCAACTCCCACGTCTCTGTGACATTCAGAATGGAAGATATCCCTCTTTGGATTTTGGTTGCTAAGGTGCTCAACAATGGTTGCTAGGGAGGGGCTAGGATGTGTTGAGGTGATTGGGGATTGGCTGTTTGCTGCCCCGAGTCAAACGAGCCCACCCTCATGTTTCTATGACACTTATATCCTGAGATATCCCTTTGATGTCTTTCAATGGAAGTCTATGGAGCTTGTTGCTAAGGAGCTCTAAATGGTTGCTAGGGCGTGGCTTGAAAGCTTCACAATGATCCTGAGAGACTGATTGGTCGTCTGAGTAAAATGAGCCCGCCCCCTTGTCTCTATGACACTGTGATCCAGAGTTATGTTCAATACAAATGCGGTTTCTATGGTGTAGGACAGCCCATTTCATGGGCTGTCCTACACCATAGTACTTCATTGGGGCAACTTTGGGCCCCTCCTGCCCCCCAGGGGTGCAACTTTTACCCCATTGTGTGGTATGTTGTTACAGAGCCTAACAGCCTCTTCAAATGTGATCCAGAGTTATGTTCAATAGAATATCGCTTACTATGGTGTAGGACAGCCCATTTCATGGGCTGTCCTACACCATAGTACTTTATTGGGGCAACTTTGGGCCCCTCCTGCCCCCCAGGGGTGCAACTTTTACTATGGGGCAACTTATTCAACGGTTACTATGGGGTTAGGGCTAAGGTTAGGCACTCGGCCGTGAGTTTTTATAGAGTATTTAAAATCTCTATTAAACGAGTGCATTATAATGAGTGCACGAGGCCTGCGGCCTCGTGCCTATAGCTTATGGTTGCTAGGGTGCTGTAACTGGTTGCTATGGTGTGGCTATGAAGATTTTAGGCCATTCTGGGTGGTTGCTAGGCAGTTGCTAGGGTGTTCTGGGTGGTTGCTAAGTGGTTTCTAGGGTGTTCTGGGTGGTTGCTAGGCAGTTGCTAGGGTGTTCTGGGTGGTTGCTTGGGCACCACAGATGGTTACTATGGGGTTAGGGCTAACGAGTGCATTATAATGAGTGCACGAGGCCTGCGGCCTCGTGCCTATAGCTTATGGTTGCTAGGGTGCTGTAACTGGTTGCTATGGTGTGGCTATGAAGATTTTAGGCCATTACTTATTGGCTGCTGGATAATATAAATCCTCTGAGGGAGAGAGAGGGGGAGACATGCAGGGGTGTCAGGCCCTTTTTGTCTGTGTGTGTGAAAAATGACAGTTGGGATTTGAATTTCTGAAAATTCCGCAATGTTAAGTCAATGGGACTTTTTTGGCCGCTTTTTCGTCTGCTGTGCGAACATCGTACACCCGATCGCTTAGAAAAGATATAGCACACCTCTCCTCAATGAGCCGGTCGTTTTGACACCTCACTCAGGGGTCTGTGACAAACGGTGCGGGGCGAGTTACGCGCCAAACTTTGTCCAGAATAAAAAGAAGAAGAATAACTAGAACGTACATTTCCAGAAGAAAATGTGAATGGTGCTTGCAGTGGCAAAAAACACGACCCGGTTGCTAGAGTGTGGTACATGATTGCATACGAGCAAACAACCATGTCTGTACGATGTTCTGCTGCTGAGATATGGCTTATTCATGTTGTTCAGGTGGTTGCTAGGCGGTTGCTAGGGTGTTCTGGGTGGTTGCTAGGGTGTTCTGGGTGGTTGCTAGGGTGTTATGTGTGGTTGCTAGGGTGTTGTGGGTGGTTGCTATGGTGTTGCTAGGGAGTTCTTAGGTATTTTGGGTGGTTGCTATGGTGTTGCTAGGGAGTTCTTAGGTATTTTGGGTGGTTGCTATGGTGTTGCTAGGGAGTTCTAAGGTATTTTGGGTGGTTGCTAGGGTGTTATGGGTGGTTGCTAGGGTGTTGCTAGGGAGTTCTAAGGTATTTTGAGTGGTTGCTATGGTGTTGCTAGGGAGTTCTGAGGTATTTTTGGTGGTTGTTAGGGTGTTATGGGTGGTTGCTAGGGTGTTATAAGGTGTTTTGGGTGGTTGCTATGGTGTTGCTAGGGAGTTCTAAGGTATTTTGGGTGGTTGCTAGGGAGTTCTAAGGTATTTTGGGTGGTTGCTATGGTGTTGCTAGGGTGTTCTGGGTGGTTTCTAGGCCATTGCTAAGGTATTCTGGGTGATTGTTAGGGTATTTGGGTGATTGATAGGGCATTTCTAGGCGGTTGCTAGGGTGTTCAGGGCGGTTGCTAAGGTATTTTTGCTGGTTGCTATGGTGTTACTAGGTGGTTGGTAGTTTTCACAGATGGTTACTATGGGGTTAGGGCTAAGGTTAGGCACGAGGCATAGAGTATTTAAAATCTCTATTAAACGAGTGCATTATAATGAGTGCACGAGGCCTGCGGCCTCGTGCCTATGAGTGAGTTTTTATAGAGTATTTAAAATCTCTATTAAACGAGTGCATTATAATGAGTGCACGAGGCCTGCGGCCTCGTGCCTATAGCCTATGGTTGCTAGGGTGCTGTAACTGGTTGCTATGGTGTGGCTATGAAGATTTTAGGCCATTACTTATTGGCTGCTGGATAATATAAATCCTCTGAGGGAGAGAGAGGGGGAGACATGCAGGGGTGTCAGGCCCTTTGTGTCTGTGTGTGTGAAAAATGACAGTTGGGATTTGAATTTCTGAAAATTCCGCAATGTTAAGTCAATGGGACTTTTTTGGCCGCTTTTTCGTCCGCTGTGCGAACATCGTACACCCGATCGCTTAGAAAAGATATAGCACACCTCTCCTCAATGAGCCGGTCGATTTGACACTTCACTCAGGGGTCTGTGACAAACCGTGCGGGGCGAGTTTCGCGCCGAACTTTTGTGTGGAAGAATAATAATAATAAAAATAATAAGTATGAGCAATAACACTAATGTTGCTTTGCCTATAGGCAAGCACCATTAATAAGTATGAGCAATAACAATACTGTTGCCTTGCTAAAGCAAGCACCAGTAACTAGAACGTACATTTCCAGAAGAAAATGTGAATGGTGCTTGCAGTGGCAAAACTCGACACTCGGTTGCTAGAGTGTGGTACATGATTGCATACGAGCCAACAACCATGTCTGTACGATGTTCTGCTGCTGAGATATGGCTTATTCATGTTGTTCGGGTCGTTGCTAGAGTGTATTGGGTGGTTGCTAGGCGGTTGCTAGGGTGTTATGGGTGGTTGCTAGGCGGTTGCTAGGGTGTTCTGAGTGGTTGCTAGGCGGTTGCTAGGGTGTTCTGGGTGGTTGCTAGGCGGTTGCTAGGGTGTTCTGGGTGGTTGTTAGGCGGTTGTTAGGGTATTCTGGGTGGTTGCTAGGGTGTTGCTAGGCAGTTGCTAGGGTATTTTTGTGGTTGCTAGGGCGTTGCTAGGCAGTTGCTTGGGTATTCTGGGTCATTGCTATGGTGTTACTAGGTGTTTGGTAGTTGTCACAGACGGTTACTATGGAGTTTGTAGCATTTTCTTGGCATGATTTAGCACTTAGCTAATCAATATTAGCATGTAGCTATTCACTGCTAGCATGTGTAGCATGTAGCAAGTCCTGTTTGCTAGCATGAGTCAAAAGAGCCAACCCCCATCTCTATACGATGTTCTGATGCAGAGATATACGCCTTGCAAAACGGTTGCTAGGGTAATCTGTTTGGTTGCTAGGGAGTGTCTTGGCATTTGCCAATCATGAAGCTCCAAAGTCAGTGTGAATGTATAAACCAACCCCCATCTCTATACGATGTTTTGATGCAGAGATATAGGTCTTGCAAAATGGTTGCTAGGGTACTCTCTTTTGTTGCTAGGGAGTGGCTTGGCAGCTGCCAATCATGAAACTCCAAAGGCTGCTTGTCAGTATGAATGATATAAACCAACTCCCACGTCTCTGTGACATTCAGAATGGAAGATATCCCTCTTTGGATTTTGGTTGCTAAGGTGCTCGACAATGGTTGCTAGGGAGGGGCTAGGATGTGTTGAGGTGATTGGGGATTGGCTGTTTGCTGCCCCGAGTCAAACGAGCCCACCCTCATGTTTCTATGACACTTATATCCTGAGATATCCCTTTGATGTCTTTCAATGGAAGTCTATGGAGCTTGTTGCTAAGGAGCTCTAAATGGTTGCTAGGGCGTCGCTTGAAAGCTTCACAATGATCCTGGGAGACTGATTGGTCGTCTGAGTAAAATGAGCCCGCCCCCTTGTCTCTATGACACTGTGATCCAGAGTTATGTTCAATACAAATGCGGTTTCTATGGTGTAGGACAGCCCATTTCATGGGCTGTCCTACACCATAGTACGTGAATGGGGGCAACTTTGGGCCGGTCCTGCCCCCCAGGGGTGCAACTTTTACCCCATTGTGTGGTATGTTGTTACAGAGCCAACCAGCCTCTTCAAATGTGATCCAGAGTTATGTTCAATAGAATATCGCTTACTATGGTGTAGGACAGCCCATTTCATGGGCTGTCCTACACCATAGTACTTCATTGGGGCAACTTTGGGCCCCTCCTGCCCCCCAGGGGTGCAACTTTTACCCCATTGTGTGGTATGTTCTTACAGAGCCTATCAGCCTCTTCAAATGTGATCCAGAGTTATGTTCAATAGAATATCGCTTACTATGGTGTAGGACAGCCCATTTCATGGGCTGTCCTACACCATAGTACTTCATTGGGGCAACTTTGGGCCCCTCCTGCCCCCCAGGGGTGCAACTTTTACCCCATTGTGTGGTATGTTCTTACAGAGCCTACCAGCCTCTTCAAATGATATCCAGAGTTATGTTCAATAGAATATCGCTTACTATGTTGTAGGACAGCCCATTTCATGGGCTGTCCTACACCATAGTACTTCATTGGGGCAACTTTGGGCCCCTCCTGCCCCCCAGGGGTGCAACTTTTACCCCATTGTGTGGTACGTTCTTACAGAGCCTGCCAGTATCTTTAAATGTGCCAAATTACACGTTTCTGCGACATCCTTGCTCTGAGCTATGAGTCTGTGAATTTTGGTTGCTAAGCTGCTCGACAATGGTTGCTAGGGCGTAGCTTGATAGCTTCACAATGATCCTGAGATGCTGATTGGTCTTCTGAGTAAAATGAGCCCGCCCCCTTGTCTCTATGACACTGTGATCCAGAGCTATGTTCAATACAAAATCCCTATGCAATTTACCATAGTAGGAAAAACGCATGCATTACAAAACGCATGCATTACATGGGCCGTCCTTCACCATAGTAAGTCAATGGGAAACTTTGGGCAGCTCCTGCCCCCCAGGGGTGCAACTTTTACCCCATTGTGAGGTATGTTCTTACAGAGCCTGCCAGCCTCTTCAAATGTGGTAAATTTCACATTTCTACGAAATCCTCGCTCTGAGCTATGACTCGTCAAAGTTTGACGCAATGTTAAGTCAATGGGATTTTTCGTCGACTTTTTCGCCCCTGGGGCGAACACCGCACCCCCGATCGCTTATAAAAGTCATAGCACACGATTCCCGAATAGGCCGCACGTTTTGACACCTCATTCAGGGGTGTGTGACAAACGGTCCAGGAGGAGTAGCGCGCCAAACTTTTGTGTGGAAGAATAAAAAAAAGAATAATAATAAGTATGAGCAATAACACTAATGTTGCTTTGCCTATAGGCAAGCACCATTAACTAGAACGTACATTTCCAGAAGAAAATGTGAATGGTGCTTGCAGTGGCAAAAAACACGACCCGGTTGCTAGGGTGTTCTTGGAGTTTGCTATGAAGATGCTAAGGTGTTCTGGGTGGTTGCTAGGTGGTTGCTAGGGTGTTCTGGGTGGTTGCTAGGGTGTTCTGTGTGGTTGCTAGGCGGTTGCTAGGGTGTATTGGGTGGTTGCTAGGCGGTTGCTTTGGTGTTCTGGATGGTCGCTAAGCAGTTGCTAGGCGGTTGCTAGGGTGTTCTGGGTGGTTGCTAGGCGGTTGCTAGGTGGATGCTAGGGTGTTCTGGGTGGTTGCTAGGTGGTTGCTAGGCGGTTGAAAAGGTGTTCTGGGTGGTTGCTAGGCGGTTGCTAGGGTGTTCTGGGTGGTTGCTAGGCGGTTGCTAGGGTGTTCTGGGCGGTTGCTAGGTGGTTGCTAGGCGGTTGCTAGGGTGTTCTAGGTGGTTGCTAGGTGGTTGCTAGGTGGTTGCTAGGGTATTCTGGAAGGTTGCTAGGCGGTTGCTAGGGTGTTCTGGGTGGTTGCTAGGCGGTTGCTAGGTGGTTTCTAGGGTGTTCTGGGTGGTTGCTAGGCAGTTGCTAGGGTGTTCTGAGTGTTTGCTAGGGCGTTGCTAGGCAGTTGCTAGGGTATTTTTTGTGGTTCCTAGGGCGTTGCTAGGCAGTTGCTAGGGTATTCTGGGTAGTTGCTATGGTGTTACTAGGTGGTTGGTAGTTGTCACAGATGGTTACTATGGAGTTTGTAGCATTTTCTTGGCATGATTTAGCACTTAGCTAATCAAAATTAGCATGTAGCTATTCACTGCTAGCATGTGTAGCATGTAGCAAGTCCTGTTTGCTAGCATGAGTCAAAAGAGCCAACCCCCATCTCTATACGATGTTCTGATGCAGAGATATACGCCTTGCAAAACGGTTGCTAGGGTAATCTGTTTGGTTTCTAGGGAGTGTCTTGGCATTTGCCAATCATGAAGCTCCAAAGTCAGTGTGAATGTATAAACCAACCCCCATCTCTATACGATGTTTTGATGCAGAGATATAGGTCTTGCAAAATGGTTGCTAGGGTACTCTCTTTTGTTGCTAGGGAGTGGCTTGGCAGCCGCCAATCATGAAACTCCAAAGGCTGCTTGTCAGTATGAATGATATAAACCAACTCCCATGTCTCTGTGACATTCAGAATGGAAGATATCCCTCTTTGGATTTTGGTTGCTAAGGTGCTCGACAATGGTTGCTAGGGAGGGGCTAGGATGTGTTGAGGTGATTGGGGATTGACTGTTTGCTGCCCCGAGTCAAACGAGCCCACCCTCATGTTTCTATGACACTTATATCCTGAGATATCCCTTTGATGTCTTTCAATGGAAGTCTATGGAGCTTGTTGCTAAGGAGCTCTAAATGGTTGCTAGGGCATGGCTTGAAAGCTTCACAATGATCCTGAGAGACTGATTGGTCGTCTGAGTAAAATGAGCCCACCCCCTTGTCTCTATGACACTGTG
This sequence comes from Phoxinus dragarum, assembly GCA_033366665.1. NCBI lineage: Eukaryota > Metazoa > Chordata > Actinopteri > Cypriniformes > Leuciscidae > Phoxinus > Phoxinus dragarum. The sequence goes on along the minus strand of JARPMJ010006845.1, from coordinate 24,171 downwards.
GTCCAGAGTTATGTTCAATACAAATGCGGTTTCTATGGTGTAGGACAGCCCATTTCATGGGCTGTCCTACACCATAGTAAGTCAATGGGCCAACTTTGGGCCGGTCCTGCCCCCCAGGGGTGCAACCTTTACCCCATTGTGTGGTATGTTGTTACAGAGCCTACCAGCCTCTTCAAATGTGATCCAGAGTTATGTTCAATAGAATATCGCTTACTATGGTGTAGGACAGCCCATTTCATGGGCTGTCCTACACCATAGTACTTCATTGGGGCAACTTTGGGCCCCTCCTGCCCCCCAGGGGTGCAACCTTTACCCCATTGTGTGGTATGTTGTTACAGAGCCTACCAGCCTCTTCAAATGTGATCCAGAGTTATGTTCAATAGAATATCGCTTACTATGGTGTAGGACAGCCCATTTCATGGGCTGTCCTACACCATAGTACTTCATTGGGGCAACTTTGGGCCCCTCCTGCCCCCCAGGGGTGCAACTTTTACCCCATTGTGTGGTATGTTCTTACAGAGCCTGCCAGTCTCTTTAAATGTGCCAAATTACACGTTTCTGCGACATCCTTGCTCTGAGCTATGAGTCTGTGAATTTTGGTTGCTAAGCTGCTCAACAATGGTTGCTAGGGAGGGGCTAGGAAGTGTTGAGGTTATTCAGGATTGGCTGTTTGCTGCCCTGAGTCAAACGAGACCACCCTCATGTTTCTATGACTCTTCTATCCAAAGATATCCCTTTGATCTCTTTCAATGGAAGTCTATGGAACTTGTTGCTAAGGGGCTCTTAATGGTTGCTAGGGGCGTGGCCTGATAGCTTCACAATGATCCTGAGAGACTTATTGGTCGTCTGAGTAAAATGAGCCCGCCCCCTTGTCTCTATGACACTGTGATCCAGAGCTATGTTCAATACAAAATCGCTTACTCTCTCTCTCTCTCTCTCCATTTCATGGGCCGTCCTACACCATGTTAAGTCAATGGGAAACTTTCGGGCGCTCCTGCCCCCCAGGGGTGCAACTTTTACCCCATTGTGAGGTATATTCTTACAGAGCCTGCCAACCTCTCCAAAAGTGGTAAATTTCACATTTCTACAAAATCCTCGCTCTGAGCTATGAGGCGTCAAAGTTTGACGCAATGTTAAGTCTATGGGATTTTTCGGCGACTTTTTCGCCCCTGGGGCGACCACCGCACCCCCGATCGCTTATAAAAGTCATAGCACACCATTCCCGAATAAGCCGCACGATTTGACACCTCATTCATGGGTCTGTGACAAAAACTGCGGGAGGAGTAGCGCGTCAAAAAAAACGGCGGAATAAAAAGAATAACTAGAACGTACATTTCCAGAAGAAAATGTGAATGGTGCTTGCAGTGGCAAAAAACACAACCCGGTTGCTAGGGTGTTCTGGGTGGTTGCTAGGCGGTTGCTAGGGTGTTCTGGGTGGTTGCTAGGTGGTTGCTAGGGTGTTCTGGGTGGTTGCTAGGTGGTTGGTAGGTGGTTGCTAGGCGGTTGCTAGGGTGTTCTGGGTGGTTGTTAGGCGGTTGCTAGGGTGTTCTGGGTGGTTGCTAGCCGTTTGCTAGGGTGTTCTGGGTGGTTGCTAGGTGGTTGCTAGGCGGTTGCTAGGGTGTTCTGGGTGGTTGCTAGGCGGTTGCTAGGGTGTTCTGGGTGGTTGTTAGGCGGTTGCTAGGGTGTTCTGGGTGGTTGCTAGGTGGTTGCTAGGGTGTTCTGGGTGGTTGCTAGGCGGTTGCTAGGGTGTTCTGGGTGGTTGCTAGGCGGTTGCTAGGGTGTTCTGGGTGGTTGCTAGGGTGTTCTGGGTGGTTGCTAGGCGGTTGCTACGGTGTTCTGGGTGGTTGCTAGGCGGTTGCTAGGGTGTTCTGGGTGGTTGCTAGGCGGTTGCTAGGCGGTTGCTAGGGTGTTCTGGATGGTTGCTAGGCGATTGCTAGGTGGTTGCTAGGTGGTTGCTAGGCGGTTGCTAGGGTGTTCTGGGTGGTTGCTAGGCAGTTGCTAGGGTATTCTGGGTAGTTGCTATGGTGTTACTAGGTGGTTGGTAGTTGTCACAGATGGTTACTATGGACTTTGTAGCATTTTCTTGGCATGATTTAGCACTTAGCTAATAAATATTAGCATGTAGCTATTCACTGCTAGCATGTGTAGCATGTAGCAAGTCCTGTTTGCTAGCATGAGTCAAAAGATCCAATCCCCATCTCTATACGATGTTCTGATGCAGAGATATACGCCTTGCAAAACGGTTGCTAGGGTTATCTGTTTGGTTGCTAGGGAGTGTCTTGGCATTTGCCAATCATGAAGCTCCAAAGTCAGTGTGAATGTATAAACCAACCCCCATCTCTATACGATGTTTTGATGCAGAGATATAGGTCTTGCAAAATGGTTGCTAGGGTACTCTCTTTTGTTGCTAGGGAGTGGCTTGGCAGCGCCAATCATGAAGCTCCAAAGGCTGCTTGTCAGTATGAATGATATAAACCAACTCCCACGTCTCTGTGACATTCAGAATTTAAGATATCCCTCTTTGGATTTTGGTTGCTAAGGTGCTCGACAATGGTTGCTAGGGAGGGGCTAGAATGTGTTGAGGTGATTGGGGATTGGCTGTTTGCTGCCCCGAGTCAAACGAGCCCACCCTCACGTTTCTATGACACTTATATCCTGAGATATCCCTTTGATGTCTTTCAATGGAAGTCTATGGAGCTTGTTGCTAAGGAGCTCTAAATGGTTGCTAGGGCGTGGCTTGAAAGCTTCACAATGATCCTGAGAGACTGATTGGTCGTCTGAGTAAAATGAGCCCGCCCCCTTGTCTCTATGACACTGTGATCCAGAGTTATGTTCAATACAAATGCGGTTTCTATGGTGTAGGACAGCCCATTTCATGGGCTGTCCTACACCATAGTACTTCATTGGGGCAACTTTGGGCCGGTCCTGCCCCCCAGGGGTGCAACTTTTACCTCAATGTGTGGTATGTTGTTACAGAGCATACCAGCCTCTTCAAATGTGATCCAGAGTTATGTTCAATAGAATATCGCTTACTATGGTGTAGGACAGCCCATTTCATGGGCTGTCCTACACCATAGTACTTCATTGGGGCAACTTTGGGCCCCTCCTGCCCCCCAGGGGTGCAACTTTTACCCCATTGTGCGGTATGTTGTTACAGAGCCTACCAGCCTCTTCAAATGTGATCCAGAGTTATGTTCAATAGAATATCGCTTACTATGGTGTAGGACAGCCCATTTCATGGGCTGTCCTACACCATAGTACTTCATTGGGGCAACTTTGGGCCCCTCCTGCCCCCCAGGGGTGCAACTTTTACCCCATTGTGTGGTATGTTCTTACAAAGCCTGCCAGTCTCTTTAAATGTGCCAAATTACACGTTTCTGCGACATCCTTGCTCTGAGCTATGAGTCTGTGAATTTTGGTTGCTAAGGTGCTCGACAATGGTTGCTAGGGAGGGGCTAGGAAGTGTTGATGTGATTCATGATTGGCTGTTTGCTGCCCCGAGTCAAACGAGACCACCCTCATGTTTCTATGACTCTTCTATCCAGAGATATCCATTTGATCTCTTTCAATGGAAGTCTATGGAACTTGTTGCTAAGGTGCTCTAAATGGTTGCTAGGGGCGTGGCCTGATAGCTTCACAATGATCCGGAGAGACTGATTGGTCGTCTGAGTAAAATGAGCCCGCCCCCTTGTCTCTATGACACTGTGATCCAGAGTTATGTTCAATACAAAATCGCTTACTCTCTCTCTCTCTCTCCATTTCATGGGACGTCCTACACCATGTTAAGTCAATAGGAAAAGTTTGGGCCGCTCCTGCCCCCCAGGGGTGCAACTTTTACCCCATTGTGAGGTATGTTCTTACAGAGCCTGCCAGCCTCTCCAAATGTGGTAAATTTCACATTTCTACGAAATCCCAACTCTGAGCTATGACTCGTCAAAGTTTGACGTAATGTTAAGTCTATGCGTTTTTTCGTCGACTTTTTCGCCCCTGGGGCGACCACCGCACCCCCGATCGCTTATAAAAGTCATAGCACACCATTCCCGAATAGGCCGCACGTTTTGACACCTCATTCAGGGGTCTGTGACAAAAGCTGCGGGAGGAGTAGCGCGTCAAAAAAGCGGCGGAATAAGAATAATAACTAGAACGTACATTTCCAGAAGAAAATGTGAATGGTGCTTGCAGTGGCAAAACTCGACACTCGGTTGCTAGAGTGTGGTACATGATTGCATACGAGCAAACAACCATGTCTGTACGATGTTCTGCTGCTGAGATATGGCTTATTCATGTTGTTCGGGTGGTTGCTAGGGTGTTCTGGGTGGTTGCTAGGGTGTTCTGGGTGGTTGCTAGGCAGTTGCTAGGGTGTTCTGGGTGGTTGCTATGTGGTTGCTAGGGTGTTACTAGGCGGTTGCTAGGGTGTTCTGGGTGGTTGCTAGGCGGTTGCTAGGGTGTTATGGGTGGTTGCTAGGGTGTTATGGGTGGTTGCTAGGCGGCTGCTAGGGAGTTCTGGGTGGTTGCTAGGGTGTTCTGGGTGGTTGCTAGGCGGTTGCTAGGGTGTTCTGGTTGGTTGCTAGGCGGTTGCTAGGCAGTTGCTAGGGTGTTATGAGTGGTTGCTAGGTGGTTGCTAGGGAGTTCTTGGTGGTTGCTAGGCAGTTGCTAGGGTGTTCTGGGTGGTTGCTATGCGGTTGCTATGCGGTTGCTAGGGTGTTCTGGGTGGTCGCTAGGCGGTTGCTAGGGTATTCTGGGTGGTTGCTAGGGTGTTGCTAGGCAGTTGCTAGGGTGTTCTGGGTGGTTGCTAGGGCGTTGCTAGGCAGTTGCTAGGGTATTCTGGGTAGTTGCTATGGTGTTACTAGGTGGTTGGTAGTTGTCATAGATGGTTACTATGGTGTTTGTAGCATTTTCTTGGCATGATTTAGCACTTAGCTAATCAAAATTAGCATGTAGCTATTCACTGCTAGCATGTGTAGCATGTAGCAAGTCCTGTTTGCTAGCATGAGTCAAAAGAGCCAACCCCCATCTCTATACGATGTTCTGATGCAGAGATATACGCCTTGCAAAACGGTTGCTAGGGTAATCTGTTTGGTTGCTAGGGAGTGGCTTAGCAGCTGCCAATCATGAAGCTCCAAAGTCAGTGTGAATGTATAAACCAACCCCCATCTCTATACGATGTTTTGATGCAGAGATATAGGTCTTGCAAAATGGTTGCTAGGGTACTCTGTTTTGTTGCTAGGGAGTGGCTCCGCAGCTGCCAATCATGAAACTCCAAAGGCTACTTGTCAGTATGAATGATATAAACCAACTCCCATGCCTCTGTGACATTCAGAATGGAAGATATCCCTGTCTGGATTTTGGTTGCTAAGGTACTCGACAATGGTTGCTAGGGAGGGGCTAGGAAGTGTTGAGGTGATTCGGGATTGGCTGTTTTCTGCCCCGAGTCAAACGAGCCAACCCTCATGTTTCTATGACACTTCTATCCAGAGATATCCATTTGATGTCTTTCAATGGAAGTCTATGGATTTTGTTGCTAAGGTGCTCTAAATGGTTGCTAGGGCGTGGCTTGATAGCTTCACAGTGATCCTGAGAGACTGATTGGTCGTCTGAGTAAAATGAGCCCGCCCCCTTGTCTCTATGACACTGTGATCCAGAGTTATGTTCAATACAAATGCGGTTTCTATGGTGTAGGACAGCCCATTTCATGGGCTGTCCTACACCATAGTACGTGAATGGGGCAACTTTGGGCCGGTCCTGCCCCACAGGGGTGCAACTTTTACCCCATTGTGTGGTATGTTGTTACAGAGCCTACCAGCCTCTTGAAATGTGATCCAGAGTTATGTTCAATAGAATATCGCTTACTATGGTGTAGGACAGCCCATTTCATGGGCTGTCCTACACCATAGTACTTCATTGGGGCAACTTTGGGCCCCTCCTGCCCCCCAGGGGTGCAACTTTTACCCCATTGTGTGGTATGTTCTTACAGAGCCTACCAGCCTCTTCAAATGTGATCCAGAGTTATGTTCAATAGAATATCGCTTACTATGGTGTAGGACAGCCCATTTCATGGGCTGTCCTACACCATAGTACTTCATTGGGGGCAACTTTGGGCCCCTCCTGCCCCCCAGGGGTGCAACTTTTACCCCATTGTGTGGTACGTTCTTACAGAGCCTGCCAGTATCTTTAAATGTGCCAAATTACACGTTTCTGCGACATCCTTGCTCTGAGCTATGAGTCTGTGAATTTTGGTTGCTAAGCTGCTCGACAATGGTTGCTAGGGCGTAGCTTGATAGCTTCACATTGATCCTGAGATGCTGATTGGTCTTCTGAGTAAAATGAGCCCGCCCCCTTGTCTCTATGACACTGTGATCCAGAGCTATGTTCAACACAAAATCCCTATGCAATTTACCATAGTAGGAAAAACGCATGCATTACAAAACGCATGCATTACATGGGCCGTCCTTCACCATAGTAAGTCAATGGGAAACTTTGGGCCGCTCCTGCCCCCCAGGGGTGCAACTTTTACCCCATTGTGAGGTATGTTCTTACAGAGCCTGCCAGCCTCTTCAAATGTGGTAAATTTCACATTTCTACGAAATCCTCGCTCTGAGCTATGACTCGTCAAAGTTTGACGCAATGTTAAGTCAATGGGATTTTTCGTCGACTTTTTCGCCCCTGGGGCGACCACCGCACCCCCGATCGCTTATAAAAGTCATAGCACACGATTCCCGAATAGGCCGCACGTTTTGACACCTCATTCAGGGGTGTGTGACAAACGGTCCAGGAGGAGTAGCGCGTCAAACTTTTGTGTGGAAGAATAAAAAGAATAATAATAAGTATGTGAGATAACACTAATGTTGCTTTGCCTATGGCAAGCACCATTAACTAGAACGTACATTTCCAGAAGAAAATGTGAATGGTGCTTGCAGTGGCAAAACTCGACACTCGGATGCTAGAGTGTGGTACATGATTGCATACGAGCCAACAACTATGTCTGTACGATGTTCTGCTGCTGAGATATGGCTTATTCATGTTGTTCGGGTGGTTGCTAGGGTGTTCTGGGTGGTTGCTAGGCGGTTGCTAGGGTATTCTGGGTGGTTGCTAGGGCGTTGCTAGGCAGTTGCTAGGGTATTCTGGGTCGTTGCTATGGTGTTACTAGGTGTTTGGTAGTTGTCACAGACGGTTACTATGGAGTTTGTAGCATTTTCTTGGCATGATTTAGCACTTAGCTAATCAATATTAGCATGTAGCTATTCACTGCTAGCATATGTAGCATGTAGCAAGTCCTGTTTGCTAGCATGAGTCAAAAGAGCCAACCCCCATCTCTATACGATGTTCTGATGCAGAGATATACGCCTTGCAAAACGGTTGCTAGGGTAATCTGTTTGGTTGCTAGGGAGTGGCTTGGCAGCTGCCAATCATGAAGCTCCAAAGTCAGTGTGAATGTATAAACCAACCCCCATCTCTATACGATGTTTTGATGCAGAGATATAGGTCTTGAAAATGGTTGCTAGGGTACTCTCTTTTGTTGCTAGGGAGTGGCTTAGCAGCTCCCAATCATGAAACTCCAAAGGCTGCTTGTCAGTATGAATGATATAAACCAACTCCCACGTCTCTGTGACATTCAGAATGGAAGATATCCCTCTTTGGATTTTGGTTGCTAAGGTGCTCGACAATGGTTGCTAGGGAGGGGCTAGGATGTGTTGAGGTGATTGGGGATTGGGTGTTTGCTGCCCCGAGTCAAACGAGCCCACCCTCATGTTTCTATGACACTTATATCCTGAGATATCCCTTTGATGTCTTTCAATGGAAGTCTATGGAGCTTGTTGCTAAGGAGCTCTAAATGGTTGCTAGGGCGTGGCTTGAAAGCTTCACAATGATCCTGAGAGACTGATTGGTTGTCTGAGTAAAATGAACCCGCCCCCTTGTCTCTATGACACTGTGATCCAGAGTTATGTTCAATACAAATGCGGTTTCTATGGTGTAGGACAGCCCATTTCATGGGCTGTCCTACACCATAGTACGTGAATGGGGCAACTTTGGGCCGGTCCTGCCCCCCAGGGGTGCAACTTTTACCCCATTGTGTGGTATGTTGTTACAGAGCCTACCAGCCTCTTCAAATGTGATCCAGAGTTATGTTCAATAGAATATCGCTTACTATGGTGTAGGACAGCCCATTTCATGGGCTGTCCTACACCATAGTACTTCATTGGGGCAACTTTGGGCCCCTCCTGCCCCCCAGGGGTGCAACTTTTACCCCATTGTGTGCTATGTTGTTACAGAGCCTACCAGCCTCTTCAAATGTGATCCAGAGTTATGTTCAATAGAATATCGCTTACTATGGTGTAGGACAGCCCATTTCATGGGCTGTCCTACACCATAGTACTTCATTGGGGCAACTTTGGGCCCCTCCTGCCCCCCAGGGGTGCAACTTTTACCCCATTGTGTGGTATGTTCTTACAGAGCCTGCCAATCTCTTTAAATGTGCCAAATTACACGTTTCTGCGACATCCTTGCTCTGAGCTATGAGTCTGTGAATTTTGGTTGCTAAGGTGCTCGACAATGGTTGCTAGGGAGGGGCTAGGAAGTGTTGATGTGATTCATGATTGGCTGTTTGCTGCCCCGAGTCAAACGAGACCACCCTCATGTTTCTATGACTCTTCTATCCAGAGATATCCATTTGATCTCTTTCAATGGAAGTCTATGGAACTTGTTGCTAAGGTGCTCTAAATGGTTGCTAGGGGCGTGGCCTGATAGCTTCACAATGATCCGGAGAGACTGATTGGTCGTCTGAGTAAAATGAGCCCGCCCCCTTGTCTCTATGACACTGTGATCCAGAGTTATGTTCAATACAAAATCGCTTACTCTCTCTCTCTCTCTCCATTTCATGGGACGTCCTACACCATGTTAAGTCAATAGGAAAAGTTTGGGCCGCTCCTGCCCCCCAGGGGTGCAACTTTTACCCCATTGTGAGGTATGTTCTTACAGAGCCTGCCAGCCTCTCCAAATGTGGTAAATTTCACATTTCTACGAAATCCCAACTCTGAGCTATGACTCGTCAAAGTTTGACGTAATGTTAAGTCTATGCGTTTTTTTCGTCGACTTTTTCGCCCCTGGGGCGACCACCCCGCCCCCCCCGATCGCTTATAAAAGTCATAGCACACCATTCCCGAATAGGCCGCACGTTTTGACACCTCATTCAGGGGTCTGTGACAAAAGCTGCGGGAGGAGTAGTGCGTCAAAAAAGCGGCGGAATAAGAATAATAATAATAAGTATGAGCAATAACAATACTGTTGCCTTGCTAAAGCAAGCACCAGTAACTAGAACGTACATTTCCAGAAGAAAATGTGAATGGTGCTTGCAGTGGCAAAACTCGACACTCGGTTGCTAGAGTGTGGTACATGATTGCATACGAGCCAACAACCATGTCTGTACGATGTTCTGCTGCTGAGATATGGCTTATTCATGTTGTTCGGGTCGTTGCTAGAGTGTATTGGGTGGTTGCTAGGCGGTTGCTAGGGTGTTATGGGTGGTTGCTAGGCGGTTGCTAGGGTGTTCTGAGTGGTTGCTAGGCGGTTGCTAGGGTGTTCTGGGTGGTTGCTAGGCGGTTGCTAGGGTGTTCTGGGTGGTTGTTAGGCGGTTGTTAGGGTATTCTGGGTGGTTGCTAGGGTGTTGCTAGGCAGTTGCTAGGGTATTTTTGTGGTTGCTAGGGCGTTGCTAGGCAGTTGCTTGGGTATTCTGGGTCATTGCTATGGTGTTACTAGGTGTTTGGTAGTTGTCACAGACGGTTACTATGGAGTTTGTAGCATTTTCTTGGCATGATTTAGCACTTAGCTAATCAATATTAGCATGTAGCTATTCACTGCTAGCATGTGTAGCATGTAGCAAGTCCTGTTTGCTAGCATGAGTCAAAAGAGCCAACCCCCATCTCTATACGATGTTCTGATGCAGAGATATACGCCTTGCAAAACGGTTGCTAGGGTAATCTGTTTGGTTGCTAGGGAGTGTCTTGGCATTTGCCAATCATGAAGCTCCAAAGTCAGTGTGAATGTATAAACCAAACCCCCATCTCTATACGATGTTTTGATGCAGAGATATAGGTCTTGCAAAATGGTTGCTAGGGTACTCTCTTTTGTTGCTAGGGAGTGGCTTGGCAGCTGCCAATCATGAAACTCCAAAGGCTGCTTGTCAGTATGAATGATATAAACCAACTCCCACGTCTCTGTGACATTCAGAATGGAAGATATCCCTCTTTGGATTTTGGTTGCTAAGGTGCTCGACAATGGTTGCTAGGGAGGGGCTAGGATGTGTTGAGGTGATTGGGGATTGGCTGTTTGCTGCCCCGAGTCAAACGAGCCCACCCTCATGTTTCTATGACACTTATATCCTGAGATATCCCTTTGATGTCTTTCAATGGAAGTCTATGGAGCTTGTTGCTAAGGAGCTCTAAATGGTTGCTAGGGCGTCGCTTGAAAGCTTCACAATGATCCTGGGAGACTGATTGGTCGTCTGAGTAAAATGAGCCCGCCCCCTTGTCTCTATGACACTGTGATCCAGAGTTATGTTCAATACAAATGCGGTTTCTATGGTGTAGGACAGCCCATTTCATGGGCTGTCCTACACCATAGTACGTGAATGGGGCAACTTTGGGCCGGTCCTGCCCCCCAGGGGTGCAACTTTTACCCCATTGTGTGGTATGTTGTTACAGAGCCAACCAGCCTCTTCAAATGTGATCCAGAGTTATGTTCAATAGAATATCGCTTACTATGGTGTAGGACAGCCCATTTCATGGGCTGTCCTACACCATAGTACTTCATTGGGGCAACTTTGGGCCCCTCCTGCCCCCCAGGGGTGCAACTTTTACCCCATTGTGTGGTATGTTCTTACAGAGCCTACCAGCCTCTTCAAATGATATCCAGAGTTATGTTCAATAGAATATCGCTTACTATGTTGTAGGACAGCCCATTTCATGGGCTGTCCTACACCATAGTACTTCATTGGGGCAACTTTGGGCCCCTCCTGCCCCCCAGGGGTGCAACTTTTACCCCATTGTGTGGTACGTTCTTACAGAGCCTGCCAGTATCTTTAAATGTGCCAAATTACACGTTTCTGCGACATCCTTGCTCTGAGCTATGAGTCTGTGAATTTTGGTTGCTAAGCTGCTCGACAATGGTTGCTAGGGCGTAGCTTGATAGCTTCACAATGATCCTGAGATGCTGATTGGTCTTCTGAGTAAAATGAGCCCGCCCCCTTGTCTCTATGACACTGTGATCCAGAGCTATGTTCAATACAAAATCCCTATGCAATTTACCATAGTAGGAAAAACGCATGCATTACAAAACGCATGCATTACATGGGCCGTCCTTCACCATAGTAAGTCAATGGGAAACTTTGGGCAGCTCCTGCCCCCCAGGGGTGCAACTTTTACCCCATTGTGAGGTATGTTCTTACAGAGCCTGCCAGCCTCTTCAAATGTGGTAAATTTCACATTTCTACGAAATCCTCGCTCTGAGCTATGACTCGTCAAAGTTTGACGCAATGTTAAGTCAATGGGATTTTTCGTCGACTTTTTCGCCCCTGGGGCGAACACCGCACCCCCGATCGCTTATAAAAGTCATAGCACACGATTCCCGAATAGGCCGCACGTTTTGACACCTCATTCAGGGGTGTGTGACAAACGGTCAAGGAGGAGTAGCGCGCCAAACTTTTGTGTGGAAGAATAAAAAAAAGAACTAGAACGTACATTTCCAGAAGAAAATGTGAATGGTGCTTGCAGTGGCAAAACTCACCACTCGGTTGCTAGAGTGTGGTCCATGATTGCATACGAGCCAAAAACCATGTTTGTACGATGTTCTGGTGGTGAGATATGGCTTATTCATGTTGTTTGGGTGGTTGCTAGGGAGTTCTGGGTGGTTGCTAGGTGGTTGCTAGGGTGTTCTGGGTGGTTGCTAGGCGGTTGTTAGGGTGTTCTGGGTGGTTGCTAGGCGGTTGCTAGGGTGTTCTGGGTGGTTGCTAGGCGGTTGCTAGGGTGTTCTGGGTGGTTGCTAGGCGGTTGTTAGGTGGTTGCTAGGCGGTTGCTAGGGTGTTCTGGGTGGTTGCTAGGTGGTTGCTAGGGTGTTCTGGGTGGTTGCTAGGCGGTTGCTAGGGTGTTCTGGATGGTTGATAGGCGGTTGCTAGGTGGTTGCTAGGGTGTTCTGGGTGGTTGCTAGGCAGTTGCTAGGGTATTCTGGGTAGTTGCTATGGTGTTACTAGGTGGTTGGTAGTTGTCACAGATGGTTACTATGGTGTTTGTAGCATTTTATTGACATGATTTAGCACTTAGCTAATCAATATTAGCATGTAGCTATTCACTGCTAGCATGTGTAGCATGTAGCAAGTCCTGTTTGCTGGCATGAGTCAAAAGAGCCAACCCCCATCTCTATACGATGTTCTGATGCAGAGATATACGCCTTGCAAAACGGTTGCTAGGGTAATCTGTTTGGTTGCTAGGGAGTGTCTTGGCATTTGCCAATCATGAAGCTCCAAAGTCAGTGTGAATGTATAAAGCAACCCCCATCTCTATACGATGTTTTGATGCAGAGATATAGGTCTTGCAAAATGGTTGCTAGGGTACTCTCTTTTGTTGCTAGGGAGTGGCTTGGCAGCTGCTAATCATGAAACTCCAAAGGCTGCTTGTCAGTATGAATGATATAAACCAACTCCCACGTCTCTGTGACATTCAGAATGGAAGATATCCCTCTTTGGATTTTGGTTGCTAAGGTGCTCGACAATGGTTGCTAGGGAGTGGCTAGGATGTGTTGAGGTGATTGGGGATTGGGTGTTTGCTGCCCCGAGTCAAACGAGCCCACCCTCATGTTTCTATGACACTTATATCCTGAGATATCCCTTTGATGTCTTTCAATGGAAGTCTATGGAGCTTGTTGCTAAGGAGCTCTAAATGGTTGCTAGGGCGTGGCTTGAAAGCTTCACAATGATCCTGAGAGACTGATTGGTCGTCTGAGTAAAATGAACCCGCCCCCTTGTCTCTATGACACTGTGATCCAGAGTTATGTTCAATACAAATGCGGTTTCTATGGTGTAGGACAGCCCATTTCATGGGCTGTCCTACACCATAGTACGTGAATGGGGCAACTTTGGGCCGGTCCTGCCCCCCAGGGGTGCAACTTTTACCCCATTGTGTGGTATGTTGTTACAGAGCCTACCAGCCTCTTCAAATGTGATCCAGAGTTATGTTCAATAGAATATCGCCTACTATGGTGTAGGACAGCCCATTTCATGGGCTGTCCTACACCATAGTACTTCATTGGGGCAACTTTGGGCCCCTCCTGCCCCCCAGGTGTGCAACTTTTACCCCATTGTGTGCTATGTTGGTACAGAGCCTACCAGCCTCTTCAAATGTGATCCAGAGTTATGTTCAATAGAATATCGCTTACTATGGTGTAGGACAGCCCATTTCATGGGCTGTCCTACACCATAGTACTTCATTGGGGCAACTTTGGGCCCCTCCTGCCCCCCAGGGGTGCAACTTTTACCCCATTGTGTGGTATGTTCTTACAGAGCCTGCCAGTCTCTTTAAATGTGCCAAATTACACGTTTCTGCGACATCCTTGCTCTGAGCTATGAGTCTGTGAATTTTGGTTGCTAAGGTGCTCGACAATGGTTGCTAGGGAGGGGCTAGGAAGTGTTGATGTGATTCATGATTGGCTGTTTGCTGCTCCGGGTCAAACGAGACCACCCTCATGTTTCTATGACTCTTCTATCCAGAGATATCCATTTGATCTCTTTCAATGGAAGTCTATGGAACTTGTTGCTAAGGTGCTCTAAATGGTTGCTAGGGGCGTGGCCTGATAGCTTCACAATGATCCGGAGAGACTGATTGGTCGTCTGAGTAAAATGAGCCCGCCCCCTTGTCTCTATGACACAGTGAACCAGAGTTATGTTCAATACAAAATCGCTTACTCTCTCTCTCTCTCTCCATTTCATGGGACGTCCTACACCATGTTAAGTCAATAGGAAAAGTTTGGGCCGCTCCTGCCCCCCAGGGGTGCAACTTTTACCCCATTGTGAGGTATGTTCTTACAGAGCCTGCCAGCCTCTCCAAATGTGGTAAATTTCACATTTCTACGAAATCCCAACTCTGAGCTATGACTCGTCAAAGTTTGACGTAATGTTAAGTCTATGCGTTTTTTCGTCGACTTTTTCGCCCCTGGGGCGACCACCGCACCCCCGATCGCTTATAAAAGTCATAGCACACCATTCCCGAATAGGCCGCACGTTTTGACACCTCATTCAGGGGTCTGTGACAAAAGCTGCGGGAGGAGTAGCGCGTCAAAAAAGCGGCGGAATAAGAATAATAATAAGTATGAGCAATAACACTAATGTTGCTTTGCCATAGGCAAGCACCATTAATAATAATAAGTATGAGCAATAACACTAATGTTGCTTTGCCTATAGGCAAGCACCATTAATAAGTATGAGCAATAACACTAATGTTGCTTTGCCATAGGCAAGCACCATTAATAACTAGAACGTACATTTCCAGAAGAAAATGTGAATGGTGCTTGCAGTGGCAAAACTCGACACTCGGTTGCTAGAGTGTGGTACATGATTGCATACGAGCCAACAACCATGTCTGTACGATGTTCTGCTGCTGAGATATGGCTTATTCATGTTGTTCGGGTCGTTGCTAGGGTATTCTGAGTGGTTGCTAGGGTGTATTGGGTGGTTGCTAGGCGGTTGCTAGGGTGTTATGGGTGGTTGCTAGGCGGTTGCTAGGGTGTATTGGGTGGTTGCTAGGCGGTTGCTAGGGTGTTCTGGGTGGTTGCTATGCGGTTGCTAGGGTGTTCTGGGTGGTTGCTAGGGCGTTGCTAGGCAGTTGCTAGGGTGTTCTGGGTGGTTGCTAGGCGGTTGCTAGGGTCTTCTGGGTGGTTGCTAGGGCGTTGCTAGGCAGTTGCTAGGGTGTTCTGGGTGGTTGCTAGGCGGTTGCTAGGGTCTTCTGGGTGGGTGCTAGGGCGTTGCTAGACAGTTGCTAGGGTGTTTTGGGTGGTTGCTAGGCGGTTGCTAGGGTGTTCTGGGTGGTTGCTAGGGCGTTGCTAGGCAGTTGCCAGGGTGTTCTGAGTGGTTGCTAGGGCGTTGCTAGGCAGTTGCTAGGGTGTTCTGGGTGGTTGCTAGGGTATTTTTTGTATTTGCTATGGAGTTTATAGGCGGTTGCTAGGGCGTTTATAGGCAGTTGCCAGGGTATTTTTGTGGTTGCTAGGGCGTTGCTAGGCAGTTGCTAGGGTATTCTGGGTAGTTGCTATGGTGTTACTAGGTGGTTGGTAGTTGTCACAGATGGTTACTATGGAGTTTGTAGCATTTTCTTGGCATGATTTAGCACTTAGCTAATCAAAATTAGCATGTAGCTATTCACTGCTAGCATGTGTAGCATGTAGCAAGTCCTGTTTTGATAGCATGAGTCAAAAGAGCCAACCCCCATCTCTATACGATGTTCTGATGCAGAGATATACGCCTTGTAAAGCGGTTGCTAGGGTAATCTGTTTGGTTGCTAGGGAGTGTCTTGGCATTTGCCAATCATAAAGCTCCAAAGTCAGTGTGAATGTATAAACCAACCCCCATCTCTGTATGATGTTTTGATGCAGAGATATAGGTCATGCAAAATGGTTGCTAGGGTACTCTCTTTTGTTGCTAGGGAGTGGCTTGGCAGCTGCCAATCATGAAACTCCAAAGGCTGCTTGTCAGTATGAATGATATAAACCAACTCCCACGTCTCTGTGACATTCAGAATGGAAGATATCCCTCTTTGGATTTTGGTTGCTAAGGTGCTCGACAATGGTTGCTAGGGAGGGGCTAGGAAGTGTTGAGGTGATTCAGGATTGGCTGTTTGCTGCCCCGAGTCAAACGAGCCAACCCTCGTGTTTCTATGACACTTACATCCTGAGATATCCCTTTGATGTCTTTCAATGGAAGTCTATGGAGCTTGTTGCTAAGGAGCTCTAAATGGTTGCTAGGGCGTGGCTTGAAAGCTTCACAATGATCCTGAGAGACTGATTGGTCGTCTGAGTAAAATGAGCCCACCCCCTTGTCTCTATGACACTGTGATCCAGAGTTATGTTCAATACAAATGCGGTTTCTATGGTGTAGGACAGCCCATTTCATGGGCTGTCCTACACCATAGTACGTGAATGGGGCAGCTTTGGGCCGGTCCTGCCCCCCAGGGGTGCAACTTTTACCCCATTGTGTGGTATGTTGTTACAGAGCCTACTAGCCTCTTCAAATGTGATCCAGAGTTATGTTCAATAGAATATCGCTTACTATGGTGTAGGACAGCCCATTTCATGGGCTGTCCTACACCATAGTACTTCATTGGGGCAACTTTGGGCCCCTCCTGCCCCCCAGGGGTGCAACTTTTACCCCATTGTGTGGTAAGTTCTTACAGAGCCTGCCAGTCTCTTTAAATGTGCCAAATTACACGTTTCTGCGACATCCTTGCTCTGAGCTATGAGTCTGTGAATTTTGGTTGCTAAGCTGCTCGGCAATGGTTGCTAGGGCGTGGCTTGATAGCTTCACAATGAGCCTGAGATGCTGATTAGTCTTCTGAGTAAAATGAGCCCGCCCCCTTGTCTCTGTGACACTGTGATCCAGAGTTATGTTCAATACAAGATCGCTTACTATGGTGTAGGACGGCCCATTTCATGGGCCGTCCTACACCATGTTAAGTCTATGGGCCAACTTTGGGCCGGTCCTGCCCCCCAGGGGTGCAACTTTTACCCCATTGTGAGGTATGTTCTTACAGAGCCTGCCAGCCTCTCCAAATGTGGTAAATTTCACATTTCTACGAAATCGTCATTCTGAGCTATGACTCGTCAAAGTTTGACGCAATGTTAAGTCTATGGGATTTTTCGACGACTTTTTCGCCCCTGGGGCGAACACCGCACCCCCGATCGCTTATAAAAGTCATAGCACACCATTCCCGAATAGGCCGCACGTTTTGACACCTCATTCATGGGTCTGTGACAAAAACTGCGGGAGGAGTAGCGCGTCAAAAAAGCGGCGGAATAAAAAGAATAAAAAAAAGAATAATAAGTATGAGCAATAACACTAATGTTGCTTTGCCTATAGGCAAGCACCATTAATAAGTATGACGGATAACAATAATGATGCCTTGCTAAAGCAAGCACCATTAATAATAATAAGTTTAAATAGGATTTCAGTAAGTTGGCTTTTCCAAGCCAACTTAACTATATATTCCCAGCGTGGTGAGTAACATTTTGTTGTCATAAGTGTATTGATACAAAATATGTAGCTATTTGCGATTAGAGCCTTTACGCCTAAAGCTATTAGTTTGTTTAATATGTTTGGTTTGATATAGTTTAAATTGCCTATTGAAATATTCATGCAATATATGTTGCATGTATTTGTTAATCAGAGTTTAATATGTGTTTGTAATACAGCGACTGTTTTAGAAATATGTATTGACAGTTGTACCACACGTGATAATGTTGCATGCTAATATACTGTACATATCACATGTGATATTTGCGTTGTAGGGGATATCTTTGATTTATAAGTATATATATTTTAATGTTTATTATCTAAGCTGATGTTAGGTTTGTAGAAATTTATTTGGAGAAGTACATACTGGATACAAATTGTGAATTGTTTTGTGTTTACAGTTTGACCGCACATACACACATAAATACTCCCAACTACAACTATTGCAACAAAAAACTTCATGTGTAAATTGTGAGATCTGCACAAGAGGAATAAAGAAAAACAAAACAAGATCCAAGTTAATATTATCATTGTATGGGTAACATCATTAAACTCTGAAAAAGTAATGAAATGTTATACCAAACAAATTACTTGTGACATTACACATTAGAATTATTGAGGGAAACCCAGTAGCCTACTGCCAGCATATCGCCGCAATATAAAGTTAAGGTAACTACACAACCAAGAGAAATATATGTCTACCTAAAATGTATAGATTGTCGAGTTCACGCGCATAGGTTTAGTTGCTATGATCACGCGCGTGAACTCGACAATCGACTACTTTGGACTTCTACCGAAAACAGGAACTAAATACAGGTATTTGCGCTGGCTGATATAACATCATTTTTTATTCATATCTTTCACATCTACTGCAGTCAGATTCACTCGTGTTCACTCTTAAGGAATCACTCAACCATGGCTGGGCACTTGTATGACACATCAAATATGTTAAGAGGATAAAAGCAGGTTTAAAAACTTGCCCCATTCAAGTCAATAGGGTGCAAATTTTAAAAATAGGATAAAACAGTGTAGGCAAAACCGATTTTTGTCGTTGTTCTCTGTATTGACAGCACTCCAAATTTACTAAAAATTGAGCTCAATGTTAAAATTGACCGGAGTTCTCCTTTAACTGGCCGGAATTTTGAGATCGCAGTAGACGTGAAGGACTATAATGCGTTAAGAGCCCGCTCAAGTACTGCGGAGCTAAACCATTTAGTGCTTTGTAAGTGATCAGCAATATTTTAAAATTTATACGATGTTTAATAGGCAGCCAATGCAGTGTTGACAGAACGGGGCTAATATGGTCATACTTCCTGGTTCTAGTAAGAACTCGAGCTGCTGCGTTTTGAACTAGCTGTAGTTTGTTTATTAAGCGTGCAGGGCAACCACCCAGTAGAGCATTACAATAATCTAGCCTTGAGGTCATAAACGCATGAACTAATTGTTCTGCATTATTCATTGAGAGCATATGACGTAATTTAGATATATTTTTAAGATGGAAGAAAGCGGTTTTACAGACACTAGACACATGACTTTCAAATGAAAGATTGGTATCAAAGGAGCACACCCAGGTTCCTGACCAACGACGAAGACTTAACAGAGCAGCCATCAAGTGTTAGACAGTACTCTAGGTTATTACGTGTGGAAGTTTTTTGTCCAATAATTAGAATCTCTGTTTTTTCTGAATTTAGTAGTAGGAAATTACTAGTCATCCAATTTTTTATATCAGCTATGCATTCCGTTAATTTTGTGAATTGGTAGGTTTTGTTAGGTTTTGAAGAAATATACAGCTGAGTATCGTCAGCATAACAGTGAAAACTAATTCCATGTTTCCTAATGATATCTCCTAATGGTAGCATATACAGAGTGAACAGCAGCGGTCCTAGTACTGAGCCTTGTGGTACGCCATACTGAACTTGTGATTGATAAGACATCTCTTCATTTACTGCTACAAACTGATAACGGTCAGATAAGTATAATTTAAACCATGCTAGTGCAATTCCACTAATGCCAACATAATGTTCGAGTCTATTTAAAAGGATGTTGTGGTCAATGGTGTCAAATGCAGCACTAAGATCAAGTAATACTAATAGAGAGATACAACCACGATCGGATGATAAGAGCAAATCATTTGTGACTCTAATGAGAGCTGTCTCGGTACTATGATACGTCTAAATCCGGACTGAAAAATCTTTGCAGATATAATTTCTTTCAAGAAAGGAACAGTTGTGAGGATACTGCTTTTTCTAATATCTTTGACAGAAATGGCAGATTAGAGATCGGCCTGTAATTGACTAGTTTTGTAGGATCAAGTTGCTGTTTTTTAACAAGCGGTTTAATCATAGCTAGCTTAAAGGTTTTTGGTACGTATCCTAGAGGCAAAGATGAATTAATGATATTAAGAAGAGGATCTATGACATCTGGGAAGCATCTCTTTCAGCAGCTTAGTCGGTATAGGGTCTAACATGCACGTTGTCGATTTAGATGATTTGACGAGTTTGCAAAATTCTTCCTCTCCTATAGCAATGAATGAATCAAATTTTCCCTCAGGGAGACTACAATGCACTTCCTGATGCGATACTGTATTAGACGGTTGCATAGTTATAATTTTGTCCCTGATATTATCGATCTTATAAGTGAAGAAGTTCATAAAGTCATTACTGCTGTGTTTCTTGGAAACATCTGGGCTTGAAGCTTTCTTTTTCGTTAGTTTAGCCACTGTTTCAAATAAATACCTAGGATTATGTTTATTTTCTTCTAATAGGGTTGAAAAATAAGCAGATCTAGCAGCTTTTAAAGCCTCTCTGTAAGCAATCGAGCTCTCCTTCCATGAAATCCGAAACACCTCTAGTTTTGTTTTCTTCCAGTTGCGCTCCATTTTTCTGGCTGATCTCTTAAGGGCCTGAGTGTGCTCGTTGTGCCACGGCGTTGGACTATGTTCTTTAATCTTCTTTAAGCGCAGCGGAGCAACTGTGTCTAAAGTGCTGGAAAAGAGAGAGTTAAAAGTTTCTGTTGCAATATCAAGTTCTTCTAAGCTATCCGGGATGCTGAGATGATGAAACTGATTAGGAAGATTATTGATAAAGCAATCTTTAGTGGCAGAAGTGATTGGTCTAACATATTTATAACACGGAGTCGGCTTTGCAGCCTTGGCTAAATGTAATTTACACGAGACTAGATAATGATCTGAGATGTCATCGCTCTGCTGCAGTATTTCAACGGCATCAACATCTATTCCATGTGATAGTATTAGATCTAGAGTATGATTACGACAATGAGTCGGTCCTGACACGTGTTGTCTAAATCCAATTGAGTTTACAATATCTTTAAATGCCAATCCCAATGCATCTTTTTCATTATCAATGTGTCTATTAAAATCACCAACAATTAGTACTTTATCTGCAGCCATTATTAATTCAGATAGAAAGTCAGCAAATTCTTTGATAAAGTCTGTATGGTGCCCTGGTGGCCTGGGGGTATACAGTAGCCGGCAGAATTTTCTAACGTGATTTATCGTTTACACTAGATATTTTTACATTAAGCACCAACACTTCAAAAGAATTATATTTACAACTAGATTTCTTAGTGGTTTTGAAAATATTACTATAAATTACAGCAACACCTCCTCCTTTGCGTTTCAGACGAGGTTCATGTTTATAACCGTAATCTTGTGGGGTTGACTCATTTAAAGCAATGTAATCGTTTGGTTTTAGCCAGGTTTCTGTCAAACACAGCACATCTAGGTTATAATCTGTAATCATATCATTAACTATTAGCGCTTTTGAAGTAAGAGATCGAATATTCAGCAACCCAAGCTTTATCATTTGCTCATTTGTATTATATCTGTTTTTTATTTGTTGAACATCAATTAAATTTTTAACCTTAGATGGGATTGAACGTTTTTTGGATTTCCAAGTTCAGGGAACAGACACAGTCTCTATATGATGATATCTAGGTGAAAGAGGCTCTATGTGATGGGATTTATCTGACCTTGGTGACGTGAGGCCGCTAGCAGACGGTCGGTTACGCCAGTCTGTCTGCTTCCTGACCTGAGGCCCAGATTGTCATGTTTTATCTCTAAGACTATGAGCCAAATTACTAGAGAGAAGAGCAGCACCATCCCAGGAGGGATGAATACCATCTCTTTTCAACAGGTCAGGTTTGCCCCAAAAACTTTTCCAATTGTCTATGAATTCTATATTATTTCGTGGACACCACCCAGACAGCCAGCCATTGAGTGAACACAATCTACTAACTATCTCATCACTCCGGCGAAAAGGAAGGGGGCCAGAGCAAGTTACAGTGCTTGACATCGTACTTGCAAGTTCACACACCTCTTTAATATTAATTTTGGTGATCTCCGACTGGCGGAGCCGAACATCATTAGTGCCGACGTGAATAATAATCTTAGAGAATTTACGTTTAGCATTAGCCAGCACTTTCAAATTTGCTTTGATATCAGGCGCTCTGGCTCCCGGCAAACATGTGACTATGGTGGCTGGTGTCTCTATTTTCACGTTCCGTGTAATAGAATCGCCAATAACTAGGGCACAATCAGAATAATTCTCAGTGGGTGTTTCACTGAGCGGGGCAAATCGATTTGTTATCGGAACGGAAAAGTGTTTTTTTTGATCCGCGACTAGAGCGATCTCTCACTGTCACCCATCTGCCCTGCTGCACGGGCTCTACTTCAGCCGGAACCGACTCATGTAAAGAATTAACTAGGCTAGGCGCATCCAAAATAGTATCTAAAGCTCTAGCACTCTTCTTACTATTCTCGATTAAAGTTTGGATGCGTGTCTCTAGTTCTGAAATCTTCTCCGTCAGCCTGACTGTCTCCTTGCATTTATCACATATAAATCCTATATTGCCGACAGAGAAGGCTATGGTAAACATGTGACATGAAGTGCAGATGACAATAACAGGAGAAGACATTACTCACCGTGTTTGTTGACTGATTCTTACTCACCTGGGCTTTTATGAACTCAAAGGCGCGGGCGCGCGAGAGAAAAATAAATAACTGTGCGCACGGGTGGTGCGTTAAAACGCTAGCGAGTTAGCGTGTTGTGCTGACAATAACGGAAGCTAGCAATGTCAGGTTAATCTGAGATGTTGAGTAAGCTGTATTTAGTAGTATAAACAACTAGAATTTATAATAAATGATGGTTCAAAACAGAAAGAAACACGAAGCTAATACGAGGCTTAAGCCCTATTCGCACGGGATTAGTATTATCTAGGCCCCTCCTTGAACTGCCACCTTAACGTGGTGGAGGGGTTTGAGTACCCGAATGACCCTAGGAGCTATGTTGTCCGGGGCTATATGCCCCTGGTAGGGTCTCCCAAGGCAAACAGGTCCTAGGCGACGGGTCAGACTAAGAGTGGTTCAAAAACGACCCTTTATGAAGAAAAATAAATCAAGGACCGTGACGTCGCCCGGTATGGCGCAGCCGGGGCCCCACCCTGGAGCCAGGCCCGGGGTTGGGGCTCGTATGCGAGCGCCTGGTGGCCGGGCCTCCCCCCCACGGGGTCCGGCCGGGCTCAGCCCGAAGGAGCGACGTGGGGCCGCCTTCCCGTGGGCTCACCACCTGCAGGAGGGGCCATAAGGGGCCGGTGCTGAGAGGATCGGGCGGCAGTCGAAGGCAGGGGCCTCGACAACCCGATCCCTGGACACGGAAACTAGCTCTAGGGACGTGGAACGTCACCTCGGGGGGGCTGGCGGGGAAGGAGCCTGAGATTGTGCGTGAGGTTGAGAGGTTCCAACTAGAGATAGTTGGTATCACCTCTACGCACGGCTTAGGCTCTGGAACCACACTCCTTGAGAGAGGATGGACTCTTCACCACTCTGGAGTTGCCCATGGTGAGAGGCGGCGAGCTGGTGTGGGTTTGCTAATAGCCCCCCAGCTGAGCCCCCATGTGTTGGAGTTTACCCCGGTGAACGAGAGGGTCGTTTCCCTGCGCCTACGGGTCAGGGATAGGTCTCTCACTGTCGTGTGTGCCTACGGGCCAAACGGCAGTGCAGAGTACCCGGCCTTCTTGGAGTCTCTGGGAGGGGTGCTGGAAAGTGCTCCGATTGGAGACTCCGTCGTTCTACTGGGGGACTTCAACGCCCACGTGGGCAACGACAGTGACACCTGGAGGGGCGTGATTGGGAGGAACGGCCCCCCTGATCTGAACCCGAGCGGTGTTCAGTTATTGGACTTCTGTGCTAGTTACAGTTTGTCCATAACGAACACCATGTTCAAGCATAAGGGTGTCCATCAGTACACGTGGCACCAGGACACCCTAGGCCGTAGGTCGATGATCGACTTTGTGGTCGTTTCATCTGACCTGCGGCCGTATGTCTTGGACACTCGGGTAAAGAGAGGGGCGGAGCTGTCAACTGATCACCACCTGGTGGTGAGTTGGATCCGATGGCGGAGGAGGAAGCTGGACAGACTCGGCAGACCCAAGCGTACTGTAAGGGTCTGCTGGGAACGTTTGGCCGAGTCTCCTGTCAGAGAGATCTTCAACTCCCACCTCCGGCAGAGCTTCGACCGGATCCCGAGGGAGGCTGGAGATATTGAGTCCGAGTGGACCATGTTCTCCACCTCCATTGTCGAAGCGGCCGCTCGGAGCTGTGGTCGTAAGGTCTCCGGTGCCTGTCGAGGCGGCAATCCCCGAACCCGGTGGTGGACACCGGAAGTAAGGGATGCCGTCAAGCTGAAGAAGGAGTCCTATCGGGACTCCTGAGGCAGCTGACGGGTACCGGCAGGCCAAGCGAACTGCAGCCCGGGTGGTTGTGGAGGCAAAAACTCGGGCCTGGGAGGAGTTCGGTGAGGCCATGGAAAAGGACTATCGGCTGGCCTCGAAGAGATTCTGGCAAACCGTCCGCGACTCAGGAGAGGGAAGCAGTGCCCTACCACCGCTGTAGA
>JARPMJ010006844.1:0-48789 GCA_033366665.1 Phoxinus dragarum | reverse complement strand
CCTGGACCACTAGGCTGTGGCAACCTTGGAAATAAAGCACTTTGATAGATATTAGAAGATCCTCCTTGACTAAGAAATACAGGAGGAACGGATTTCGACGGCTGTTTTTTGGCCGTCGGATTCTGTTCCCCCTGTAAAATAAAAATGAATCACTACTTTTTCGAAAAGAATCGCTACTTTTTCGAAAAGAATCGCTACTTTTCAAAAAATTTAATCGCTACTTTTTCAAAAAATTAATCACTACTTTTTCGAAAAGAATCGCTACTTTTTTCAAAATTAATCGCTACTTTTTCAAAATATGAATCGCTACTTTTTCGAAAAGAATCGCTACTTTTTTCAAAATGAATCGCTACTTTTCAAAAAATGAATCGCTACTTTTTCGAAAAGAATCGCTACTTTTTTCAAAATGAATCGCTACTTTTCAAAAAATGAATCGCTACTTTTTCGAAAAGAATCGCTACTTTTTTCAAAATGAATCGCTACTTTTCAAAAAATGAATCGCTACTTTTTCGAAAAGAATCGCTACTTTTTTCAAAATTAATCGCTACTTTTCAAAATATGAATCGCTACTTTTTCGAAAAGAATCGCTACTTTTTTCAAAATGAATCGCTACTTTTCAAAAAATGAATCGCTACTTTTTCGAAAAGAATCGCTACTTTTTTCAAAATGAATCGCTACTTTTCAAAAAATGAATCGCTACTTTTTCGAAAAGAATCGCTACTTTTTTCAAAATGAATCGCTACTTTTCAAAAAATGAATCGCTACTTTTTCGAAAAGAATCGCTACTTTTCAAAAAAAGAATCGCTACTTTAAAAAAAGAATCGCTACTTTAAAAAATGAATCGCTACTTTTTTTAATAAGAATCGCTACTTTTAAAAAAAGAATCGCTACTTTTTCGAAAAGAATCTCTACTTTTCAAAAAATGAATCGCTACTTTTCAAAAAAATGAATCGCTACTTTTTTAAAGATGAATCGCTACTTTTTAAAAAAGAATCGCTACTTTTCAAAAAATGAATCGCTACTTTTCAAAAAAATGAATCGCTACTTTTTTTTTTAAATTAATCGCTACTTTTTCGAAAAGAATCGCTACTTTTCAAAAATTAATCGCTACTTTTTTCAAAATTAATCGAAAGGAAAATATTGAATTAAAAAAAAAGCCAGCGAGCCGGGATTTGAACTTGTGTCTCCTAAAAATCTTCAGCTCTTAATGTCTGGACCACTAGGCTGTGCCAACCTTGGAATTCAAAGCACTTTGATAGATATTAGAAGATCCTCCTTGTGTAAAAAATACAGGGGGAACGGATTTCGACGGCTGTTTTTTGGCCGTCGGATTCTGTTCCCCCTGTAAAATAAACAGCTGTCGGAATCCGTTCCCCCCACTCCCATTATGAGGTGTTTTAGTGGCTTAAAAAAAATCTTATTTTTATTTTGTGTGGGGATGGAGCTTACCTGGCACCAGTTTCAAGAAATATATTTTCGAGTTTTTACCTTTTATTGTGAAAGGAAAATATTAGATAAAAAAAAGCCAGCGAGCCGGGACTTGAACTTGGGTCACCTAAAAATCTTTGGCTCTAAATGTCAGTGCCTGGACCACTAGGCTGTGGCAACCTTGGAAATAAAGCACTTTGATAGATATTAGAAGATCCTCCTTGTGTAAAAAATACAGGGGGAACGGATTTCGACGGCTGTTTTTTGGCCGTCGGATTCTGTTCCCCCTGTAAAATAAACAGCTGTCGGAATCCGTTCCCCCACTCCCATTATGAGAGGTGTTTTGGTGGCTTAAAAAAATCTTATTTTATTTTGTGTGGGGATGGAGCTTACCTGGCACCAGTTTCAAGAAATATATTTTCGATTTTTTTACCTTTTATTGTGAAAGGAAAATATTGGATAAAAAAAAAGCCTGCGAGCCGGGATTTGAACTTGTGTCTCCTAAAAATCTTCAGCTCTTAATGTCTGGACCACTAGGCTGTGGCAACCTTGGAAATAAAGCACTCTGATAGATATTAGAAGATCCTCCTTGTGTAAAAAATGCAGGGGGAACGGATTTCGACGGCTGTTTTTTGGCCGTCGGATTCTGTTCCCCCTGTAAAATAAACAGCTGTCGGAATCCGTTCCCCCACTCCCATTATGAGGTGTTTTAGTGGCTTAAAAAAATCTTATTTTTATTTTGTGTGGGGATGGAGCTTACCCTTGCACCAGTTTAAAGAAATATATTTTCGATTTTTTTTTGCCTTTTATTGTGAAAGGAAAATATTGGATAAAAAAAAAGCCAGCGAGCCGGGACTTGAACTTGTGTCACCTAAAAAGCTTCAGCTCTTAATGTCTGGACCACTAGGCTGTGGCAACCTTGGAATTCAAAGCACTTTGATAGATATTAGAAGATCCTCCTTGTGTAAGAAACACAGGGGGAAATTAATCCGACGGCAAAAAAACATATGTCGGAATATGTTCCCATTATGAGAGGTGTTGATGTAGTGGCTTGAATAAAGGTTGATAGTATTTAGTTTGAGGATAGAGGTTAACTGTCATCGTTTACATTTAAGCATTTGGCAGATTTTTGATCCAGAGCAACGTAGATTGAATTTCATGGTACACATTTTGTATTCTTTTCAGTTTCTGCTTTCCCTTGGAATCGAACCTATGACCTTAGCATTGCAAGCACCAATGCTCTACTGTTTGAGCTACAGGACAGCTCTTTAAATAAGTGCATCAGTTTAAGGAATAATTTTTATGGAGTTTTTGCTGTTTATTTTGAGAGCAGAGTAGGATCAAGAAAATTCACAAACTGGGACTTTAACTCGGGTCACCCAAAGCCCTACACTTCTTAACACCAGTGCACTGACCACTAGGCTATAGGGGTCAATGTATCAGCAACAGTTTAATACATATTAGAACCTCATTGTGTATGAAATAGGCCTACAGGGGGAACGGATTTCGACGGCTGTTTTTTGGCCGTCTGATTCTGTTCCCCCTGTAAAATAAACAGCTGTCGGAATCCGTTCCCCACTCCCATTATGAGAGGTGTTTTAGTGGCTTAAAAAAATCTTATTTTATTTTGTGTGGGGATGGAGCTTACCTGGCACCAGTTTAAATAAATATATTTTCGATTTTTTTTTACCTTTTATTGTGAAAGGAAAATATTGGATAAAAAAAAGCCAGCGAGCCGGGACTTGAACTTGTGTCACCTAAAAATCATCAGCTCTTAATGTCTGGACCACTAGGCTGTGGCAACCTTGAACTTCAAAGCACTTTGATAGATATTAGAAGATCCTCCTTGTGTAAAAAATGCAGGGGGAACGGATTTCGACGGCTGTTTTTTGGCCGTAGGATTCTGTTCCCCCTGTAAAAAAAAACAGCTGCCGGAATCCGTTCCCCCACTCCCATTATGAGAGGCGTTGTAGTGGCTTAAAAAAATCTTATTTTATTTTGTGTGGGGATGGAGCTTACCTGGCACCAGTTTAAAGAAATATATTTTCGAGTTTTTACCTTTTATTGTAAAAGGAAAATATTGGATTAAAAAAAAGCCAGCGAGCCGGGACTTGAACTTGGGTCACCTAAAAATGTTTGGCTCTAAATGTCAGTACCTGGACCACTAGGCTGTGGCATCCTTGGAATTAAAGCACTTTGATAGATATTAGAAGATCCTCCTTTTGTAAAAAATACAGGGGGAACGGATTTCGACGGCTGTTTTTTGGCCGTCGGATTCTGTTCCCCCTGTAAAATAAACAGCTGTCGGAATCCGTTCCCCCACTCCCATTATGAGGTGTTGTAGTGGCTTAAAAAAATCTTATTTTATTTTGTGTGGGGATGGAGCTTACCTTGCACCAGTTTAAAGAAATATATTTTCGATTTTTTTACCTTTTATTGTAAAAGGAAAATATTGGATTAAAAAAAAGCCAGCGAGCTGGGACTTGAACTTGTGTCACCTAAAAATCTTCAGCTCTTAATGTCTGGACCACTAGGCTGTGCCAACCTTGGAATTCAAAGCACTTTGATAGATATTAGAAGATCCTCCTTGTGTAAAAAATACAGGGGGAACGGATTTCGACGGCTGTTTTTTGGCCGTCGGATTCTGTTCCCCCTGTAAAATAAACAGCTGTCGGAATCCGTTCCCCCACTCCCATTATGAGAGGCGTTGTAGTGGCTTAAAAAAATCTAATTTTATTTTGTGTGGGGATGGAGCTTACCTGGCACCAGTTTCAAGAAATATATTTTCGAGTTTTTTACCTTTTATTGTGAAAGGAAAATATTGGATAAAAAAAAGCCAGCGAGCCGGGACTTGAACTTGGGTCACCTAAAAATCTTCAGCTCTTAATGTCTGGACCACTAGGCTGTGGGGGCCTATTAATTAGCAGCACTTTGATAGATATTAGAAGATCCTCCTTGTGTAAGAAATACAGGGGGAAATGAATCCGACGGCAAAAAAACATATGTCGGAATACGTTCCCATTATAAGAGGTGTTGATCTAGTGGCTTGAATAAAGGTTGATAGTATTTAGTTTGAGGATAGAGGTTAACTGTCATCGTTTACATTTAAGCATTTGGCAGATTTTTGATCCAGAGCAACGTAGATTGAATTTCATGGTACACATTTTGTATTCTTTTCAGTTTCTGCTTTCCCTTGGAATCGAACCTATGACCTTAGCATTGCAAGCACCAATGCTCTACTGTTTGAGCTACAGGACAGCTCTTTAAATAAGTGCATCAGTTTAAGGAATAATTTTATGGAGTTTTTGCTGTTTATTTTGAGAGCAGAGTAGGATCAAGAAAATTCACAAACTGGGACTTTAACTCGGGTCACTCAAAGCCCTACACCTCTTAACACCAGTGCACTGACCACTAGGCTATAGGGGTCAATATATCAGCAACAGTTTAATAAATATTAGAACCTCATTGTATATGAAATACAGGGGGAACAGAATCCGACGGGCAAGAAAACAGCTGTCGGAATCCGTTCCCCCCACTCCAACTATGATAGGTGTTGGTGTAGTGGCTTAAAAAAATGCTGATTATATTTTTTGTGTGGGGATGGGGGCTTACCTGGCACCAGTGTAAAATAAATATATTTTAGAGTTTTTGCCTTTTATTGTGATAGGAAAATATGGAATCAAAAAAAAGTGAGCAAACCGGGTCTTGAACTTATTTCACCTATAAATTGTCAGCTCTTAAAGGTAGGGTTGGTAATCCTGTTCAGAAACATTTTTTTTTATACTGGGTGAAATGGTCCTTCCATTCTGATAGTAGTCAATACATTATGTGTTCAGAAAAAGGAATGAAACAAATCTGACCTCTGTAGCAGCTGTAGGACAGTAAAAACTCTGACCAATCACTGCCATTCGGTGCGAATGTAAAGAACCAATCAGATGCCTTCATGTCTCGTGCCCGAGCACCACTGCGTGCACAGCAGTGAAGCGCGGGTCAATGTATAAACAACCCGCACCCGACCGACGTTTTCAACTAACAGCCCGCTTAGACGGAGGAACTAGGGGTGCGCATTTTTCAGAATGCTGTATGATATAGCCTAGTGTTTTGTAATAAAGGCTTGATTTATTCATTTATTTCGTTTCATTTTCTTAACAATTAAGATGCTGCATGTGTTTATCCAGTCTAATCGACGTACGTGCGTCTCTCCCCGGACTTTCCCAACAAAAATCCCGCCCCCTCTCAGCAAATAGGCTACATAAAACTGACATTACTGAGCTATATGCGTTTAAAAGTAGCCTATTAAAATGGCACAATGGCATTGCTCAGTTCAACGCGTTGGGAAATCGGGCATTTTGTCCCGCGTCAGCTTTTATTCAAAAGTTAATAACGCGCTCAACATTCAAAAGGTAAATAAGGATTTCCCACTTTCATCTGCAGACTGCTCGTGCGTCATCCTCGCGCATTCAGCCAATAAAGTGTAGAGACCTATGTATTTCATAGAACATTGCGTCTAGTACTATATAAATTACAAAGGTAAACGACCCGACCGACCGCGACCCGAATATCATTACAAATATTTTTGGATGACTCGTAACCGCGGGCGCAGGCACCCGCTCATTTTGGATCAACCCGCGCATCACTGGTAGGTACATACAGCTGACTCCAAATGTGGATGCGCGTTCATGTTTGTGGGGGGGCGTAGCTTTGGACGGAGCACTGACAGGAGGGGGCGGAGCTTAGAAGAGGTGCCACTTTCAAATCTGCCTAGCTCTCCAACATTACCGACTCTAGCTTTAAACTCAGTGCATTGCCCACTAGGCTGTGGAGGCCTAATAATTTTCAGCACTTTGATAGATATTTGAAGATCATCTTCGTGTAAGAAATACAGGGGGAACAGATTTCGACGGCTGTTTTTTGGCCGTCGGATTCTGTTCCCCCTGTAAAAAAAAACAGCTGTCGGAATCCGTTCCCCCACTCCCATTTTGAGAGGTGTTGTTGTAGTGGCTTAAAAAATGCTTTTTTTTTTTGTGTGTGCTTATTTGAAACCACCACGAGATATATATAAAGATTCAACTGTCAGAACTGTCTACAAAACACTTTAATAACAATTTTCACAGCCTCCTTTAAATAGCTTATTTGTGACATTTTTCTCCTACAGTAATAGTGACAATGAAAAGAAATAGATCACTTTACATGTTTCACATTACATAAAATGGATTTACATTAATGAAATGTATGGCTCGATCCCTACAAATGCAGCTTTACAGGTTTTGTATCATATTTTAAGTGTTTTTTTGGTTCTTTAACCCATCAAATAACAATGTTTAATCAAAAATAATTTGTTTCTTTTTGGTGCATATAAAACATCATTGTACGTATAAAACATTGCATAATATTTAAGAGGGTCTAAAAATACTAACTGTCCATCCAGAACCACCTCTATAAACAAACAATGAAGTGTGTTAACATCATAACATTACATTTTCATGTATTACACATTTAATTTGAATTCATGCAAACAATGAATTCTCTGAGCTACTGATTTTTTCGTTCTCCATCTGTGGAACCCTTTCCTGCTGCTGAGCCCTTAACTGTCTTTGAGGTCTTGACTTTTGCAGACTTGACAGGTTTCTCACTTGTTTCTTTGAGTTCAATCTCCTCTATTTCCTCTGTGCTGTTATTCTTGTCCACCATCACCTTACGAATTTTCTGCTTTCCTTTCACAGGAGCAGAGAAGGTAAGTGAGGCTTTATTAAATTCTAAGGGAAAGATCCCCACGTCCCCATCAAAGCGGTTCTTGGCCACCTGAAGGGACCTTCGGCCAGGACACGTCACCAACTTCTTCTCCTGAAGGATGAGCACGTTATCTGCCTCCTGACTGGCCTGATATGAGGAAAACTATACATTAGACCTGTTCGATTTTATTATACTGTAGTAGTAGTAGTAGTATAGGTTAATGCCAAACAAGTTCTTAAGGGATAGTTGTGAAAGAAGAATGTCATATACACCTAGGATGACTTGAGGGTGAGTAAATCATGGGCTAATTTTCATTTTTGGGTGAACTTTCCCTTTAAGTGAGCTAACTACATAAAAAATTATTTTACATGGAAACTAAGCATGTAAAATGCAGTTGGGTGTAAATTGTACAAAGACAATAAAGAAATCTATCAATCTAAAATCTAGATACCAAGTTTACAGGGGGATAAACATGCAGAGGTGGCCTTTATCTACCAACCTTGGCTGTGCCAAAGATGGATGCTGTCTGCAGTTCTTTATCATCCTCTTCTTTCCGAGGGTGGATAATTAAAGTCACGTGACAGCAGCTGATTGTGGCAAACTTCCTGAATGCTCCAATTATGTGATCTTGTACTGCAAATCTGAGAAAAAACATTTGTAAGAATACATTATCATTAGTAATTCATATATTAATTATGAATAAAGTTTCCCACATGTTTGGGACAATTGTAATTATGTGATTAATTGGTAAGGATTTAATATATATATATATATTTTCTAGAAGTCTGACTCAGAAAGAAAAAAATTACTTGATAACAGAGAAATGAGCACAAAAGAATTCCCATGACTATTTAAGATTCCATTCATTTATATGATTTTTCCAAGCATGGTAATCACAATTTTGAAATTCCTCTATATTTCCATTTTTTTCCATGGGAACTCTGAAAAAATAGCATATTAAAATTGTTGCCTCACTTGTCCAAAGACAGGTTCTCTTGGCCCATCATAAACTGCAGGTTGTCAATGATCACATGACTGATGTCGTACAGGTAAACGGCATGCTGCATGGTTTCCAAAACAGTCCTGACAGGTACAAAAATGGAATTTCATATTTAAATATCATGAGAAGATGCTGGTCCTCTGCTAAAGGAAAATATACAAATATATCTAGAGCCTACATTACAAATCATGACTTGCAATACAATACCTATTTACAATCAAACTATGTTACATATTAACAAAAGAGTGGCAATGATTTACTTGATGTTCTGCTGTCCATGGAAGGTCATAAAGTAGAGAGGAAGATCCTCAAACTTATCAGCCCACATGTCATATTGGTCCAGGTTCTCCTCCAGCCTTTGCTTGGCAAACTGGGTTAGCATAATTTTGGCCAGGCGCACATTGTTGATTTCAAAGCTGCCCCATAATGTGTTGACACCCTGCATGCACAGATCTAGGGCACACTCGCTGATGAAGGGTGGTCTTTCCACTGCCTGTGGGACCTACATATACAAATATACAAGAATAATATAATATTTATTGTTTAGTGACAATGATTTATGCACATATTTATACTTTATTTGTTTACTTTTATATTTATATCATACACATTTATATAATTATAAATATTTGTATTTTACATTTAATAAATAATAAAAAACCTTTGAAGAAAAAAGGTTAGAGTGCAATTAAGCAAAACATAGCAATCCTGTGTTGACTGTACCTGTAAAAACCGTCAGCTCCCCTTTGCGATGACCTTTAAGGATTCGATTAAGCTCAAGGAATCGAGACCACTGTATCCCAGCCACCTGCTCCACATTGGCCAGTTCCCCGTACACATCCTCCCGTAGCTGTTTGAAGGACAAAATGGATTTGTGGGCAGCAGGGATGGAAGCCTTGATAATTCGCACCAAGTTCCTGCCCTGGGCCAAAGCCTCACTGGGGCATGGCTGAAACTCCCCTGGCCGGATCAGAGAGCAGCGTTTCAGTCCAAGTTTCCTGGAGAATATTTTTGAGGCTTCCCAGGAGCGCATATCTCCCCCAAGCCACAGTGTGACTTTCTTGAATTGCTCCAGATAAGGCAGGAGGATCGGGGGCAGAGAGCTTACACCCCGCGGCAAGGCCAAAGACGGAAGACCGGTAGCCTGACTCACTGCCATGCTGTCCACCTCACGTCCCGTGAGCACAACCTCACCGTCTTTCCGTCCTATCAAAGGCAGACCGAAGAGGTTGTGGTAGCTGGAGACTTTTGGTACTGTGGCTTCAGTGTAGACCACCCGTCCATCATCTTTCACGGCAGCAGAAAGCAATTTAACACCCCGGAGGCCCGAGTCACGTCCACTAAACCAGGGAAACACCAGACTCTTAGTGGGTTTGAAGAACCTGACCCCAAATTTCTTCAGTGTGGCATTGGTGAGTTTACCGATCTGAAACATGACTTTAACAAGCTGGACTTCCTCTTCCAGGAGGTCGGAAAATGGCACGGAGCTGCTCCATATTCGTTGCACCTCCTTCATCTCCATCTCTATTTCTTCTTGCTCCTCCAAGCTCTCAGGAAACCCCAGCAGCACATTAGGGCTAATGAACGTCTGACCCTCATTCAACATCACCTCAATGCAATCCTGGAGGTCCTCCCAGCTCCCCTCCACTAAAGTCTCTTTACACATAAACTGTCCGGTGGTTTTATCGATAAACAGAGAGTAGTTTTCTCTTCCAGATCCCTCAGGGGCTGGTACCAGAAAAATACTAGGAGCATGTAAGCAGCTGTAGCCATCATGGAAAGGGATATCTTTAGAACGAAGATACTGTTTGATATCAGTCACTGTGAGGGGCTGGACAGGGAAATCGATTATAGACTTTGCATCTTTTCTTAATGTTCTGCAGAAATATAAGGCAACAGCGGGTCTTAATCGGTTTTCAAAACAATACAAGTTTGGCCCCCTAAAAGAGTGCTGCTGGACTGGATTGAGGCAGGGCTGGCAAAAAGATAGATATCTCCAGAGAGAAAGATGAGAGGGCTTACAGGGACTACGGCCCATCCCCTGCCAGAGACACCCTGCCCCCTTGAGAAACCTGCTCCTCCACATTTGCTGTTAATTCAGAACATCAGACCTGCATTGATTATAGACAATTCACTCAATTACAATATGCAGTTTAAAAAATGTTGAATGTTGTAAAAAAAAAAGGCTGAAACAGAACAAGAAAAAAAAACTTTCCTGTGATATATTGTGATAAAATAATTTCAATATTTAAACTGTAAATTTCAGTATATTCATATATTTAGATGAGATCACGAATATATACTGCATAACAGCAATAACATATCAATCATAACACATTAACAATCATTAATCCATTCATTTATAACAGGTCATTAGTAACGTTAGTTGCAAATATCATGGAACTCTAATTAATATATTTTCATATATGAATGCACATTAACTATTCTAATGCAAGCAACGGATTAATTAATTAATTTTTATTTATTAACCTATCTTTATTGCGAGGATTAATTAATTAAAGTTATTATAAAGCCTCACTGTATAAAAAATAACTGTATACAGTAGGTTGTATGCATGACCCCTAACGTAATTACTCAACCATTTATTATGTACGAGTATCTATAAAAGTAATGAAGCTAGTGAAGAGAAACTTTGGCGGGAAATATGTGTAAGAAACGCATATACCGTAAATATTTGACATAAACTTACTGAACTGTAGGAAGCGCGCCAAACTGCATCATGTGTATGCATGTCCCCCACTGAACATGAGGTCCGAACTCCAAAATACTTCCGTGTGAAACATGAAACTCTTGCCGTAGTGTGTTAAGACAAAGCGAAGTCGACTGTGTGGCTTTAAATCGTAATAAACATATATTTAGAAAATAAGTAAGCTGCCATAATGAAATTCCCTGTAATAAAGTTATAGGGAACTTTCTGTTTGTTACAAAACTGTATTTTAATCACTTACAATGCGCAGCTTCTATTTCCACCCGGACAACAATTTGTAACGTACCAGACATTACACATGTCTTCTGACGTCTGTCCTCTAAATCTAATAATCCAACGTGCGTGATATTATTCTAACCAATTCTGACAACAATCAGATAGTACGTTGAACTGAATGTTGCATCTCTGAAGAGGTGGACATGACTGCTCGAGGAACACCGAGTCGTTTTTTACAGAGCGTTCTTCACAATGGAGTGGGCCGCTATGTTTGCCAGCTAAAGCGAATCTCTCTGGTCTTCTCAAAGAAAGGACAGGGCTCTTTAGGAGTCAGGTGGGTTTACATCAACTGTGCTGATCATGTATAATAACATTGTACATAAACTACCCATAGAATGATCACTTTGTATGGAGAGCGAATAACTGATTATTTGTATTTTATTGTTTTGTTTGTGTATCCGAGAAAATATAACATAATATATTTATTATATAAAGTCATAATTTTCAAGAAATAACAAATAAATTGTCTAGGGCTTATGTTAAATGTGTATGTATATTTGTATATATGTAATACAGTTCATGTTGCATATATTTGTGGTGTAATTTAATTGGAGTAGCACGTTTCAGTGAGATCCTTTGACATTGTGCATTATTTGGGTCGCTTATTGTAAATCATTTAATTCTAATGATATATATTCCTCCAGAGATTTCATTGAGGAAGGAGTGGTGGACTTTGCCAAAAATAACCCAGGAACTGTGATTTACATCTCCCCTCAGTCCTGCAGGATTCCTAAAATAGTAGCTGAATATTGTAAGTCTGACCTTTCCTGATATTTTATCAAAATGTTTTAATCTGCTCTACTGGCTTACAGGTACACCATATTGTTGTTTCCTGCAGTAATGACTAAATGTTTATACAATTTGAAATTGTCAAATATATATTAAATACCAGTGTGCTCACTGTTTTGATTTGATCTATGCAGTGAACGGTAATGTGAAGGAGGAGATGGTCACCAACAAAACATCACAGCAGATTGCCGAACTTATAACCAAGATGTCCGATCAGTCAGGACTGGACATCATCCGCATTCGAAAACCCTTCCACACAGACAGTCCCAGTATCCAGGGCCAGTGGCACCCCTTTACAAATCGACCCCCCAGCATCGAGCCAGTGGGCCAACAGAAAAAATAAGCAATTTGCTTTGTATTTATTCCCTGATTAAAAACTAAAATTCAAATTCAAAACAAATTCAACAGTACTGTGATCATTTAGATGTTTTAAGCAGTGGACTGTTACTAGACTGTTAAAATTATACTTTTCTGTTTGATGAATTACGACAGATTATTTGTGGCTTGATAAAGTTTATATAACAATTAAATTATATTATGCCCATCCAACTGTTTCCATTGGGAATTTATTTTCACCTAAAATGCTTAAAAGTAGAGGGTGAGTAATTTGTCCACTCCTTTATAAGCTTAATAAAAGCCTACTTTTAAAATATTGTGTTTATAGTGCATGTTCGACATTTTTATTTCTAAGCTTAGCGTGGCAAAACAGACTGGACCGATCTGTCTTCCTGTTTATTACTAGCTATAGCACCAAATGAACATCAGAAAGTATGTTAAAAGATTCAGTACATCTTAATGAAATGTATTATGTCTCATGTAATTGTTTAATTTCAAAAGCAGAAATACGTCAATAAAACAGCTTTCGTAAAGCCAATGATTATATAGCGTGTTAGGAAAATGAACTCAAGAGAGGAGCATTTTGCTAAATATATGCACTATATTACATATTTATTATATTTTTACTCGTATCATTAAACAAATATGGTCACACTTTAGATTAGGGTCCAGCTCTCACTATTAACTATGATTTTAGCCTCAAACTCCTATTAACAGCTACCTTACCAACTATTAATAAGCAGTAATTAGGAGTTTGAGGCTAAAATCATAGTTAATAGTGAAAGCCTAATCTAAAGTGTGACCATATTTTTGCCCAAATAGGGCAGGTTAAGTTAGATAATGGGTAGGATTAAGGAATGTAGAATATGTTCATGCAGAATAAGGCATTATTGTGTTTTATAAGTACTAATAAACAGACAATTTCCTAATAATATGCATGTTACTAACTAGTTTATAGTGATAATTGGAAAAAGGAATATCTGAAGAACAAATAATGTTTAAACTAGAAATGTAGCCTGTCTTTCTACCAACACATACCTGTCTAATGGCTCCAAAAATATTAAATATACATCCATGACATTTCATATTTTGGCTTTCATCACTATTGTTTGCCTGAATTCAGAAACAAAAAATTGAACCTCTGGTACAGTGACAGCGACACAGAGCTTGAGCGCATGGGAGAAAAGCTTTTCTCACTCCCACGTATTACTGGCAAAAAAGCAATAAACGCAGTATGCCACAGACGTTGATCATGTTGGGGGTGGGAACATTAGAATATGTTGGCTGTAATCAGTATTAAATTCTGGCTTTTTTTTTAAACAGCACGGTAAACTCTGTTAACAAAATGTGAACACTACGGAAGACATTAAGAACACAATATGACTTCTTTAGGCTTAGTTGTTGTTTTTTGCTGCCGCTTGAACAGCAAGGTAGAACAACAGAGATGAACTGGTTGCTGGGTAGTAACCTATAGAAAGATAGCCTGAGGCTGGGCATCTAATCAATGCAAGCCATGTTTTAATGATTCAGTTCACAAGAGAGAAGTATATTTATTATGTCCCATTTATTACAACCAGATGAGACTAGTGCTCTGATCACATCTTTTCTCCCCAGTGAAAACTAGCTTGACCTATTATGTGGATTAAAGAAAGTTCTAAATTAAGAGCTGTGTTGCTAAGTAACCGATACATTGGGGACATACATGCCTGATACAAATCTGGGGGATCTGGTTAAAATCTCCTAATGTGACACTTGGTCAGAGGTTTCTTTCTTGCATGCAGAATGATCTTCAACCTTTGGGTCGCACAAGATACAGAAGCAGTAACAATGATAATAAATGCTTTAATAGGATGTAAACATAAGATATCGTTTTGTAAGAATAAGCTCTAAAATATTGAAACAATATGTACCCGAATACACACCGTGACTGACATGTAAGCACAGCAAAAACTTTGGGAAAATATTAAGTGCAAAAGGTTTTGTGCGATTATAGGGAAGGCAGTGGATATTCACAAACACAATGACAGCAAACCTCTAATATTTAAATTATGATAAATCACAGTTTATGACTAGAAGTACACCATAGGCATACAG
Source organism: Phoxinus dragarum (assembly GCA_033366665.1). NCBI lineage: Eukaryota > Metazoa > Chordata > Actinopteri > Cypriniformes > Leuciscidae > Phoxinus > Phoxinus dragarum. The sequence continues at coordinate 34,405 of JARPMJ010006844.1, read as the reverse complement.
CACTTAAATACATGTTAATACTGTGAACAATTCATCAGTGCACGCTATTCCATTCCAAAGAAAAAAAGTTTATCTTCGTAATCTCTTACTAAAATATAACTTCACCTTTTCATCTGATGTCATGTCCCTAATGCTTTTATGCATATTGTGCTCACAAAAGTTGCATTTATTTGATCAAAAATACAGTAAAAACAGTTATTACAATTTAAAATAACGGTTGTCTATATGAATATATTTTAAAATGTAATTTATTCCTGTGAAGTCAAAGCTGAATTTTCAGCATCATTACCAGTCTTCAGTGTCACATGATCCTTCAGAAATCATTATAATATGCTGATTTGATGCTCAAGAAACATGTACTGCTTAATATTTTTTTGTGGAGACTGTGACATATTTAAGGATTCGTCCTTGGACTCTATGCTGAATAAAAGTATTAATTTCTTTCAAAAAATAAATTAATGACCTTTGAACAATAGTGTAAATACCCTGTTTTACCCAGAAACTAGTGCTGTCAAATCGATTAATCGCATATAACATAAAATAATTTGTTTATATAATGTTTGTGTATGTGTATATATATATATACACACATATTTATATATATGTATGCATACATATATGGATGTATGGATGCGTGTACACACACATAAAGTGTGTGTGTATACATATACAGATACCTATATTATAAACAAAAACTTTTGTTGGATGCGATTAATCGATTAGACAGCACTACCAGACACCCAATAAAATTTGTTTTATATTGACTTGTATAATGTATTTATATCAGTGAAATGCATTTTTGATGTAACATCAACATGCTGACACTCATACAAGCAACAGAAATTAGATTAAACGAAGACTGATTAAAAAATGTCACGTAGATCAGACAAGTGGTTGAAGTTTGGGGATACAACATAACATCTAAATGAGAAGGGAAAGTGAGAGATGGTGAACAAGAGACAAGCTGAAGCACATTGAGTCAGTGTGACGGCACTCATGTTAGCATCATGACTTCTGGCCAAAACAAGCACATCATGAGTCTCTTCCTCCGCTTTCTGCTGTCTTAAGACAAGACACCACTGCTCTCTCTGCATCTTGATGGAGTCCTTGTAAAGCAGCGCTGTTCCTGTCAGCAACAGACAAACGAGCAGCACGAGCTGGGAAAGCCACTAGGGAGAGATGACAAGAGCTGACTCAACATCTCTGTGTAACACTGTTTACAAACCAGCGCAAAACCAGGGTCACATACACACGGCAGAAATAAAATACACAGCTATATGGATTTTAGGCCTGTCAATTTAAATTAAATTAATTATGATAAACTGAATCAAATGAATCTCAATTACTTACAGTTGCTTCCAAATGAAATAGTTCAGTCATTATAGGTTTTTTTTTTAATGTTTGGTCAGGTGGCATAATTAATTGCTAAAATTTTCATTAATATTAACAACTGTTTAAAGGTTTGGGGTCAGTAAGAGTTGTTTATACTTTTATAAGAGAAACTAATACTTTTATTCAGCAAGGACTCGTTAAATTGATCGAAATTACTTTTAACATTGTTAGAAAAAATTATATTTCAAATCAATGCTGTTCTTTTGAATTTTCTATTTATCAAAGAATCCTGAAAAAATGTATCATGGTTTCCGCAAAAATATTAGGCAATACAACTATTTAAAAAAATTATAATAATAAGTGTTTCTTGAGCAGCAGATCATATTAGAATGATTTCTGAAGGATCATGCCAAGACTTGGAGGAATGACGCGGATAAAAATTCTGATTAGCCATCACAGGAATGAATTAAAATATGTTTATTTTAAATTATATTCTGTTTTTACTGTATTTATTATCAAATAAATGCAGCCTTGATAAGCCTAAGAAACTTCTTTCAAAAATGACTGAGACCAAACTTTTGAATGATAATGTATCAGATTTTTTTTCAATTAATTATTCTAAATTATATCATTAAATTGACAGCCCAAAGAGAAATACATTTATGTCTGGAGTTTAAAGCACAGAATTAACCAGGCACATTGTATCAAGATTAATGCAGTAAATGAACTGAATGCAAACTCATTATCTTCCAATAAACTTTAAAGGTCCTGGCATTTCTTGTGTAGGCATCTCTTGCTTCATTTAAACGTTAAAAAGCATATGCTCTCAAAGCTGGACAGCATTTGACAGGGAAATCATGTATCAGACAGTAATTCTTCCATTCTGAAATCCATTCACTCCATCTGACACACTGCCAAAGAAAAGCACAACTCATCCATGAAAGAGGCGTTGAGTTCTACAGCTGAGTGGATCTGAAAATGACCACCTCTGTATCTGCAGATGTCAATGATGCATGTGCTAACACTCGCTGCTCCTGCAGTCTGACTGCAATCTAGTGTGAAATTGTGTTGTTAAAAAGTCCAAAGCTCAAGAACATGTGCCCTCACACCCATGAATTGTTGCCAATAGTCTCAAAACCCAAACTCCTTCTGAATTTTCAATGATTGAGCAAAGTAGTTTTGAAAATGCTGTGACTATTAGTTCTTTGATATTAAAATGATTATTATTTACATCAGGTGCAATTAGGCAAAAACAAAACAAAAATCTGTAAACGTCTGCATTTAAGCAATAATACCACGTTGATTATGTACAAATATGCATTGCTTTGCTGAGAAAGTCTTTGGACAGTGTTTTGAAGTCTCTTAATTCTCCTTTAAAATGAAACTTAACTAAACTCAGTCTTGCGTGTTCTTGATTGAAGCTCATTTTGTGTTTTTTACACTCCAAAGTTCACAGTCTAGGAGTCTTTAGCTACAGTTGACAGAAGTAAATATTGGCCAGAAGTAAAGTTGACCAAACTCAGAAATATTTTCACTAACAAATTTTCAAATAAATCATGAGAGGATTCACAAAGGCGCCAAGCCAAATAAGTTGAAGTTGTATATCGGAGATACTATGAAGACCTTCACAACGCAGTTCTCTTAAGTCTTATACAAAATGTAAGCCTCCACACCACAAGAGGGCGATATAGTAATGGTGTGAGATCATGCTACACCGAGCTCTCATCTGGTTGGATGTCCAACTGTGTGTGTTTCCTCTTTTCTAGAATCCTGTTGAGCTCCTCGGTGAAGGAGTGGTAAAGTGGAGACGTCATTTCTGAGTCTGATTGCCCCAAGAGCACATAGCTGTTCCCGTTCATCTTTCTCAGCACACTGGGCAACGTGGCCGACAGTCCGTTGGCGTATTCCGAGGCGGGCAGGGGCGGTGGCATAGGAAGTGGTGGCGCGGGCGGAGGCTCCTCACTCGGCGTGGTCTGGATGTCCATTTGAATGATCTGTAGAAACTCTCCGTCTCTTGACGTTGCTCTGCTACGCCCCTCCATTCGGCCATTGCAGTGGCTGGAGATGGTTTTGAGCTCAAAGTGCGAGCTCCTCTTTCTTTCGCTTGCCGTGGTTATAGACAGAGCTTGCTGGGAGTACTTCCTGGCATTGGGAGAGTTGTGTGCACAGAAGCTAACGTACAGCAGGACCACCGTTAGTACCAGACAAAGTCCGCCGAGTACAGCCACCAGAGAGATATACATGGCCTCCATGTGCCTGTAGGTCTGGAACTCCGGCCCAGAAGGCAACTGGGCCGGTGGGGGTGACAGGATCTGCTCAACAGGACCACTGGAAGGACTCAGAGTTGGCACAGTTTTGGTGGTGAAGAAACTTTCAGGTAGAGCTGTCGGGCTTCCTGAGAGATGTGATGCAGGAGGGCAGAACGGGTTGCACTCTAACCACGTAACTGCGAACGGGAACCCAGACGCCGTTCTCCACTGCGTAACAGCGGTAGTGTCCACTTTGCTGGTTCTGAGCGCCGATGATGAGGAGGCCGTCGTTGCCCGTGCGGTAGCCAAATTCTACGCCGTAACCCTGCAGCTGCTGACCGTTCAGCGTCCAGTAAGGGGTGGCCAGGTTAGAACGAATATCACACTGTAACAGCACATCATCCCCGGCCATCACTGCACGTGTCCGGTGCATGACGAAACCTGGCAAAACGTAAGATACATTATTACTCTATTCTTAAATGTCACCTGACTAGGCTGCTCAGAAATAATTCCCATGCAAACACACCATCATTTGTAATATTAGTACAGCCTCTGCTTCCCATCTGGACGTCCTGGACGAGACTGGATCTACAAAAAAACACATATTCACAGTTGCACTTATTAAAGCCATTAATCGAAGCATGCAGAACATACTGTAAATGTGTTTTGGACACTGGGTCCAAAAATGAACACTTCCCAAGAGCCAAATGGGAGTTAAAATTGGTTTTAGCCAGAAAAGAAAACAAGTTCCTCCCCAGTTGGCTGGTAACTTATTAGGAACTGTAACATTACATGGTTTAAATCACATTGTAAGAACAATAATCTGACCCTCGCTGATGCACGTCTTCTAAAAACTTTTACGTTAGAGGAAAATTTACCATCAGAGGTTTATCTGAGACACCCAAAGTTGCTTATTTCTAAATATTCATCATATGTGACTCAAATAAATTTTTCATTAAGAGATGGATGACCTGCAATGTTTATCATACATATGCAACACAATAACAGCGAAATCCATTTTCACAAAGAAAAATATTTGTATAAAAATAATGTAAAATACAGTTTCATGGCTGGTAAGAAGTATTTATGATATTTTACGATATTTTTTTATATTAGAAATATTTATTTTATTATTATAAGTATATGATACAATTTATATATAACATTCTGGGTAATACTGGGTAATAATAAAATAAATGCAAAAATAATCATGTAAAAAAAAAAAAAGTTTGTAAGCTAGTTAATTTAGGCATAACAACATTTTACAGCATAAAATCCATTAATATCAATTAAGATAAATATAAATTTTGAAATCTGCTATAGCAAAATCTTTGAATTATAATTGTAAGCAGAGATAATAATATATCCAATATCAACCTATAAAAATCCAATACTGAAGATATAATAAAGGCTGGTATCTGATAAGATGCCGTTATATCGTCCATTCTAATAATGTTTCTTAAATCACCTGCCATTAGCAAAGAAAATTACCTTTGGACTTTGAGAAACATATAATACATACATTGTGTTATTGAAAAACACAAGATGTCTGCTTTTACCTGTTAGCGTAAGATGTTATCTCAGCACATGTTCTTCCATCCCAACCACAGAGTGGATCTCGTGCAAACACACAATCATAACAGGATGTGTAGCGCTCACAGGATGACAGGGGTACTTGCACCAGTCCAGAGGGGGCGCTCACATAGATACTGTTCTGTTGAACAAAAGTGCACATCCTGAGATTTTTTGGGGGGATACACAAGTGTTTGTATTGTACGCTTGGATTTAATGCTGGTTTTTAACAGTTGCTAGGTGTATAACGGGCTACCTGTTTTTGTGATATCACCATGTTATTGATTGGCTGTTTCTCCTCGAACAACTGAAGCTCCTCAATGATATGCACACGGTCTCTGATCTTTACAGCCCTGTGCATCCAGCCCTCATCTGGAAAGAAGCACACAAAACAACTGTCAATCAAATATACACTACCCTTCAGAGTTTTGGGGTCAGTAAGATTTTGTTTTAATAAATAAATAATGTTTTTATTCAGCAAGCATGACAGTAAAGACAAAAAAATATATACATTTCATAAATGCATTGGTGAACATAAGAGACTCCTTTCAAAAACATAAAAAAAATCTTACCAACCTCAAACTTTGATAATCTTAATATCAAAATCAAAATAACGTTTTTAATCTTGATATCACAACAATAAAAAAAAATAAAAAAAAATAAACCCTTAGGCACCTGTTCCAATAAAGAGCATGTCATAGATGAGTCCATCCAAACCCACAACCTGTTGTACAGCGATCTTGGTGTAGTCCGCGCTCCTCTGGAGCAACAGAGGATGTCCTCCCACTGGCTGGATTTGTTTGGACATTAAAGGGTGTCTCCGAGCAAAATTCAGTGTGTTGTCGGGGAGATCCCGGGAGGAATTTAGGAGCAGGGCACGATGCTGATCAGTTATACACTAAAGCGAAAGAAGGGCACTGTTATATAACATTTCACATGAGAGTGATACAAGTGTTCCAATATACCCAAAGAGCTGTCCAACTGATTTAGTATAACTAGTATGCTAGAAGGGGGCAGTTTATGGGACTACATTGATTTAGTGCATCTCACCGAGCCAGGCCTCGGATCCGGAACTTTCCCAGTGTACTCCCTCCATTTGGAGTCCTGTAGTTCCATGTAAGGCCCATCAAAAGCTGTCTGAACATCTCTGAGTGAATACTGACACACTGCAGACATCTTAACGTTTCTCCTGGCAATGAGAAAGAGTAAGAAAGAGGGAGAGATTGAAGTAATTTTGGTTTAATGCGAATCGGTCAACTGCTCATCTTACTGCTTAAGAATCACTTATTGTATTCCTCAATTGTAAGTCACTTTGGATAAAACTAAAAGCATCTGCTGAATGTATAAATGTGAATTACCAGAGACAATCAATTTGATTTGTGCCTCATTTATAAAAATCATATTTACAGTCATACACTTATAATGCAAGTCTATGGGGCAAGGCATTCCGAAGAGTTAAAACCAAGTGAAGCTTATATATTTATTAAAGTGCTTATATTATCCCTGAATAACGAAATTATAGTAAGAAAAATATATATTTTTAATATTCTTTCTAACATTTTATACATCAGATTTGTGTAATAATTTACTGATCACAGCATGTAATTTTTATGTAAATATATTTTCCACAGCATTTATAATCTTTGAAGGATTTGTGGATTACCAGTGACACCATCATTGCAAACATTGGTGAAAGACCCATTCTAAATGATGTTGGGCAAATTTTGTGAATTATTTACTAAGTTGTTTGTGTGTAAAAGATGAAGAAGGAATCGCCCTGTCATTTTTCTAGCAGTGTTGTCTAAAATTACAAATGACTTGAACCTGCAGCTTAATGCCGAAAGGCAGAAGGACAGAAACAAACCCGTTGCGATTTTGTCCACCTGTGGGACATAATACTAGAAAGCCTCAAAATGAAATACTGATGATACGGACGGTGACTTGGCAATTCGAAAATTGTTACAGTCACAATGTCATTCTACTGAAGGTAATGCTGATATGGGTAGCTTAGCTACGATCGGAAGTACTACAAATCAGATCAGGAAGTTGACGACAAACCGAGCAGTAGTGAAAAATAGAAAGTGGAACGTCTTCAGAACTGTGAACAATTCTAAAATTTTATGGGACCCCAGTATAAAACCAAAGGGCTTATTTGGCGGTCATCTGAATGTACGTAGTCTCATGTCTAAAATGGAACAAATCCGCCATTTGTTATTGGACTCTAATTTGGATTTCTTATGTCTGTCCGAAACCTGGCTTCATGAGAATTCACCTAATGCAGCTATCACCATACCAGGTTATCAAATTTATAGAAATGATAGAGTGAGATCTAAAGGTGGTGGTGTTTTAGTGTATATTAAAAATAGTATTCAATGTGATGAAATTAACTTGTCAAATAGTGACTTGGACTTGGAATGTATTGGATTGAAAATTATAGTATCGCCACAAATGTTTTTTAGTTTGTTTGTAATTTATCGCCCTCCCTCTGCCAAAGTTGATTTTTATGAAAATTTTCGTAATATGCTTCTTAGATGCAACTTTGAAAAAGAGGTTTTAATAATGGGGGATTTTAATGTTAATTGGGAAGACAGAGTAGCTAGGAAAAATCTTAAACAAATATGTGATAATTTTGATTTAACACAGGTAGTCAAGGGTCCTACAAGAAAAACTCATAATACTGAAACACAGATTGACTTAATCTTTTGCAATAAACCAGAAAGAATTACTAAATCCTTTAATATGATCACTGGATTATCGGATCATAATTTAGTTCTGGTGACAAGAAAGTTAACTAGCAGAAGGTTCTGTGTTTCAACTGTTAAGGAGAAGGAAGTATTGAGAATACCCAACAAAGTACGGGATCATTTTATAGATACAATAAACAGGCTTAACTGGAGTGATTTGCTAGCTGGGAAAGACGTACATGATGGAAGTACAGTGCTTACAAGTAGACTGCAGTATTTTATTAAGGAGTTTTCCCAAAAATTTAGAAATAGAAATTATAAGAATAGTCTCCCATGGATTAATGCTGACATTTTTAATATGATGAAAGAACGTGATCTTGCAAAAAAAAGGGCTAACAATTCAAAATTAAGTACTGATAAACACCGTTTTACAATGTTGAGGAATAAAGTTACATCTCAGTTAAGAAAAGCAAGGGCTGACTTTTTTCTAACCATTATAAACAATGCAGGGGGCAATTCAAAATTGATTTGGGATCAATTAAACAAATTGCTGGGGCAGGAACATAAAGACAGAAAACCTGTTGAACTTGTGTTGGATGGGAAAAGTATTTCTGATCCAACTGTGGTTGCTACAGCTTTTAACAACTATTTTAAAGACTCTGTTGCATCTATTGCACAGGGTTTCTCACACGTAGATATTAGTAAGTGCCCTATCTTGTCGTCAGAGCACAGCCTTGTGTTTTCCAGCGCTTCGGAAAGAAATGTTGAATCCTTAATCAGTTCACTTAATACTTCTAAAGCGAAAGATGTCTTTGGTATGGATAATACAATGTTGAAAGAATTAGGTTCGTCCTTGCTTATCCCCATCACAAAAATTATTAATCAATCTATTTCTGTGGGGGAATTTCCAAATGCTTGGAAATTATCTATTGTTTCCCCTTTATTTAAATCAGGAGACAGACACATTATTTCCAATTATAGACCTATCAGCATTTTGCCAGTCATTTCTAAGGTTTTAGAAAAATGGGTGTCTCAACAGATTAGGAATCACTTGAATAATTCAGTCTTTTCCCTTCATCCATTACAATTTGGATTTAGGACAAATCACTCCACTGAGACAGCAAACTGTTTTTTTATCGAAAATATTAAATCATTGCTTGATAGGAACAAGGTTGTTGGAGCTATTTTTTTAGATCTTAGGAAAGCCTTTGACACTGTTAATCACAATATTTTACTGTCTAAACTATCTCATTTTAATTTCTCAGATAATGCTCTAAAGTGGGTAGCCTCTTATCTTTTTCAACGATCACAAGCTGTACGTATTGGCAGCCATTATTCTGAACCTCTTCAGTTGTCCACTGGAGTGCCTCAAGGGTCTATATTGGGCCCCCTTTTGTTTTGCATGTATATTAATGACTTGCCAAGTGCGTGCCCAGAAGTGAGAGTTCAAATGTATGCAGATGACACTGTTTTATATATACATGGAACAACAAAAGCAGAAGTGGCTGCCAAACTTACGAATGCTATGGTTAAAATTAGTGAATGGTTAAACCACTGTAGCCTGCAGTTAAATCTTTCCAAAACAGTTGGTATGTTTTTTAGTAAAACCACCAACTCTGCAGTCGATCCGGACATTTTTATTACTGGTGAAAAAATTCAAATTGTCTCAGAATTTAAATATCTTGGCATTATCATTGACTCCAAGCTTAAGTTTAATTCTCATATTTCAAATACTGTTAAGAAAATAAAATTTAATTTATCTAATTTTCGTTATATCAGGAATTCAATGTCTACCCAAGCGGCCAAAATGTTTATGCACTCTATGATATTTTCGCATTTGAATTATTGTCTAACTACTTGGTCTCAGGCCAACCACTCCGCCTTGCTCCCAATACAGACTATATATAAACAAACGCTAAAAATTTTTGATAAGAAACCACGTCATTTTCATCATTGTAAGATTTTATCAAAATATAATTTGTTGAGTTGGGAAAACTTTGTTAAGTTCAAAAATGGCTGTTTAGCATATAAAATTCTCAATGGCCTGGCTCCACCACCTCTTAGTGAGTTTCTGAGTCTAAGATCAGAGAACAGTCGTCTCACTAGAGGTACATTTAGAAGGGACTGTGTGATTCATTTCAGGAAAACTGCTTTTAGTCAGTCTGCTTTCTCCATTAAAGCCTCAAAAGAATGGAATGACATCCCAACGTCAGTTAGAGAAGTAAATAGTTATTATGGATTTCGTTCTTCTTTTAAAATTTGGCTTTTTAGTATGCAAATATGTCAACATTGAATGATTTTTCTCTCTTTCTTTTTTTTTCTCTTCTTCTCTCTGCTGATTTTAGAATTTGTAGGGTTTGTTGTATTTCTGTATAATCTATGTTTTGCTTAAATTGTTGTATTGACATTGTATTTTTAGGTTGCCTATTATACATCTGGCCTAGGACTGCAGATGAAAACTAGCCTTTTGGCTAACTCTGGCATATTTTGACTTGTCATGTTAATATGCATTGTCCTTGTAATAATAAACTATAGGCTATAGGCCAATTAATCCTTTTAGGACGATAAAGGGTTGCCACTCACTGCTCTGTCCTGTTTACTACCTGGAAATGGGTGTGATGGGAGAATTTTGTCCCCAACTAGTCTGTGGACATTTAAAGGACAATTTAATATAGCATGTCTCTGTCTGCATACACTCTCTCTCTCTCTCTTTCGATTCTGCCAATTGAAATACTGGCCCAGTGCCCTGTGTCCTATTGTGAATATCCTTGCTATAGCGAGGAAAGCACATGGGAATATTTAGAGATGGGCTCTCGTGCTAAAATCCTTCAGTCAAAAAAACTCTGAGAATGAAGATAACAGGGTCACATGCTAGAAGATTAATGCTGCTTCTGTTCAAATCACATTTAATGAGACTGCAGCACCCCTCTCACAGCCTAAAACATTTCAACCCTTCAAAACTGAAGGCTTATGTTTAACTGCAGTCTTAAATTTGATATCAAATCAATGTGGTGCCAAAGTTACGGATGAAGAAAAACAAGTTGAAACTACGAAATGCATACAATTGAGTAGAATTTGTCACCTATCTATCTATCTTATATAAAATTGCATTTGAACAATTTATTTTAAATTGTATTTCCTTGCGTTTTACAATTCTACATCCTGTTTGCTACGTTAAATCTTACATTTTGTCTAAGTGAATTTTCTCACCACTCAAGTCCAAAAATGCCATAGAAGACGCTGTCGTGTACGTTGCTTCCCTCAACGACAAAAACGCTGCGCAGGACGTTGAATTGAAGCTCATAATCAGGGATGGCGCACACCAGCCTGGCCTTGAGAAAGGACGTCCACTTCCTCTGAAGAGTCCTCTGCCCTCCAATGTCCCCCTGTGAACGAGAAACAAAAAACAACTGATATAAAAATCATAAATGACACAAACGTATTGCTCATTTTTATTAACTCAACAGAGCAGTAGGAATGACACAATATACATATGTATTATGAGTAGTCTGTAGTTCTTTGAAGACAGTTTCCTCAGGGGCATGAGTCATACTAAAGTAGCTGTAAAAATATTAACAAATAACAAACATAATATCACCCCATCTTACAATCTAATTGGATGTGACAATTGAGTTTAAATGACAAATGATGATTATGTAGCTCTGCATCACACTGCAAATGTCAAATCAGAGGTACATTGAAATGGGAAAATCATATTTTCATAATCTTTTATAGATTTCTACCAACCTAGCCCATGGCTTTTTGCATTATTCACATATACCCTTGAGAGTAGTTCACAGTCAAATGCACCAAGATCTGCAATGTTAAACTCCTGAATTAAACATTTAGTTTGAAATGACACAATTGTAGGTACAAAAAGCTGTCCTAAATGTGCTAACAGCATTCTGCTCAGAAACAGGCTGCATCAGGCTCTAGTAGTAACACGAGGATCTTCAGGCTAATTGTGGTGTCAGTTCACATTCATTCAAGAAGAAGAAAGACCAGAACTGAGATGGCTCAAATAAATGGCATAGAGGAAAAGAAAATGTATACTTTTGTATGGTTTCTCCATAATAAAAGCTATCAGCAATGCTGTCGCATGATACAAGATACAAGTATCAGATATTTGTGTCACTGAAAATAGCCTTTTCCCCTAAGATCCAAATAAACAGTAATACAGTCATGGTTTTGAAATGTTTGACTTTTATTCTTTTTACTTCTAATGGAGTTGTGTACACTGCCTCTAGAAAAAATTCAACTTCCAATTTGGTATACAAACTATATTGTAGTTGAAATGTAGAGAAACAATAGAAAGAAATGTACAATGTTAAGTTTGCTTATGAAGGCGCCTGAGCATGCTCAGTTTGATCACCAATAGCAGAATAGTTCCCCTGCTCGTTATTGCCATTATCACAGAAAGGCATGGCTTGTTAATTTGGAGGGAAATATTTTCTTAATTAATATGGAATGCATTTATGATGTATAATCACTGTAACGCAACGTTTACTATAGGGTATCTTATGCATAAGTGCTATTGTGGACATGTATTTCAGCAAATATTAATTTTCTCTGGTTAAGCACTTTAAACTTCATGTATCTGCTACTGTGGTTTGTGGCTGATGAAATATCCATAATCCCTTGTGAATTAACATTTTAATGTGGTATTTTTTTTCAAAGCATGGTGACACTACTTAGTATTAATAGAGGTTGCAGTAGTAATTAGTGCTTTTGATGAACATGTATTGTTGTTTTGTGCAAAATCACTGTTAGGGTGATTAGTGGTCCCCTTGGTAAACTTAGACCCTGCTTAATTAAAATGATTTCTCACCCACTGAACGCAACAAGATTTTTTTTATAGTTTAATAAGTAGAGTTGTCTACACTTAGAAGACAAATTACTAATTTTGAACAACATCCATCTTAGACCAAAACTTGTTTATTGGGGTTTGAGTATTTAACCCAATCTGTTTAAAGTCTTAAGTAAGGCATCTATTCAAAGTAACCCATCTATTTAAAGTTTAGAGTAAGAACGTGAATATTGCTTAACTTAAAGACTGTGGAACTAGTTACTAAAACATTTTGAATAAGTTATCTTGAATATTCTTATAAAATACCGTTTAAACGTTTGGGGTCAGTAAGACTTAAAAACAAAAATTATACTTTTATTCAGTAACAGTAAAAGTGACAGTAAAGACATGTATAATGTTACAAAATATTTTTATTTCAAGTAAATGCTGTTCTTTTGAACTTTCTATTCATCAAAGAATCCTGAAAAAATGTATCACGGTTTCCACAAAAATGTTAAACCGCACAACTGTTTTCAACGTCGATAATAATAAGAAATGTTTCTTGAGCAGCAAATCAGCATATTAGAATGATTCCTGAAGGATCATGTGACACTGAAGACAGGAGGAATGATGCTTAAAATTCAGCTTTGCATCACAGAAATAAATTACACTAGTAAATAGAAAACAGTTATTTTGAATTGTAATAATATTTCACAATATTCATATTATTATTTTTTACTGTATTTGTGATCAAATGAATGCAGTTTGGTGAGCATAAGAGACTTTCAAAAATATTTAAAAAATATTTCCGACCTCAAACTTTTGAACAGTAGTGTATAAACATGTATGTGTACAAGTACATGTTTAATCGTGCGTATGAGCGTGTGTGTGTGTGTGTGTGTGTGTGTGTGTGTGTAGTGTGGCCTACTTTGGACTGGAGCTTCTTTCCCTCCTAACTCAGTAAGTCAAACAGTAAGGGACCTGACCTGCTTCCCAGAGCTGTGAGGTGTTAGCTGCAGAATGAATGCAGGCGTGAAATAAATGAAGATATAACAGTCAGGGGAAACTGTTGGGTGGTTTATCCAAGCTCAATGAAGATGCTAAATGAGATGAGAATAATGCAGGTGGGAGAGCATGTGTGGGAGAAAGAAAGCGAGTGAGAAAGATAGTTTGGGTAGTGGGGCTTTATCTGCCCGGCAACAGTAGCAAAGCCAAAGAACCTCCAGAAACGTGTGGAGAGATGAGGTCAGGCTGGCGCTGTCATGGACTGTACTTAGAAGTCTGTACATGGGAGTGAAAATGTTTTGTTAATGTAAGTTTTAAAACCAGATTTGAACACACAGATCAACAGTTAAGCTCAACTCAAGATAAATCCCGAACCCAGCTCTTACTTTACACACACGGGCCACCCTGGCCACTTTGGTCTGGCTGGAGTAAGCCGTCGGTTCTGTGTTCCTCTCCGTGAAGAAGAAGTAGAGTTTGTCATCATCCCCGATAGAGCTGTTGATGCTCTCTCGGAGTAAAGCTGAGCCGACAAAATCTGACTCTACGAGAAAAAACAGCAGCATTAGCTGCTGCCCACACCACAACAGACCAATTATGAGCCTTACAGATCTTATTGTTTCAGTGAGAAGTTTCAAAGTACAGTCTTTATTGATTAAATAATAGTGAATCTTTTGGGATCTACTGTTCCTTTTAATCATATTTCTTACTTTTTTATTTATTAGAAAATGTTTGCCTAAAATTATTGAATTATTGGTGATGCTTTCTCTCTAAGCAATAAGACTTTTTGATTCTGGCTGATGATACAGCGAGTTTCTTTTTCCATTATAGGGCAAGTACAATCCATGTACTTTCTTCTCTGAGGGGAATTTATCCATTGTATTTGCCACAACAAGAAGTTTTCGCGCTCACCTCTGTCAAATATCATCCTGACTGTCATCTGACAACCGGAGTTCCGGTCTGGAGATATTTGTCTCGATGAAGAAAATACACTAATGATATTTTGGGATTTATAGGCGCTTTATTTGATGTCGCATTTTTATTAGTCTTTATTTTTCATAACTTGTGTGCTTGTTCTGGGTGATACGGAGTAAACTGCAGTGCTAATAGAGTCTCACGAACGCGGAAGTTGGGTAGTCGTGCACAGAAGACCAGCGGTAAAGGTCAGGATTTTCGTTAAATAATACAATAAATTTCAATTAGTTTCTCACCAAACCCTAATTCTACCCAATAAACCCTAAGCGGAAACTAATTTAAAAGACCTTCCCAACCCCGAAACCTAATCCTAGTCACTAAACCCTAAATGCAAAGCAAAAATAGCCCGATCTAAAATTACACAGGATAAGAAAATCTCATGTAAAAAAAATGATCAACTAACCCAGCAGCCATCTTGTTGGAGAATCGTCTGTCCGCAAATTTGGGAAAGGAAAGTTGCGTCGTATATCAGGGATGTCACGAAACTCATACTGAGATGCAGAGTACATCTCACCATCTGTAAAGGCAAATTATAGTCAACTGAAAGAAACAACAGAAGAAGAAACATGCAACGTTATGAAATAAGGTTATGAATCCAAATGATGTACCTATTATAAATCCAGTGTAGCTCTTTGTAGGGTCATAAGGACATTTCTCCTTTCCCTCCTCAAAACGCACAAAGGTGAAGCGTGCCACATCCTGTCAAAAACAGGGAGATTTTAGATCTTATAGCAGAACATAAAACATTTACAATAATAATTTCTTTGCAATATGACGGACAGAATGAGAGCAGTAAACATCTCACTATGTAAGCACAGCGTGGTCTGAAGGCATGCGTCCCGCAGGTGTACAGGTGAGTGTCGTTGTATCTGTCCAGGAATCGCACGTGATTGTAGCATTCAGTCTTTGACGGAACAAGCAAGAAATTATTGTAAAAACAAACAATTTTCCAAGAATACAGGTACATTATGCAGTACCATAGGCAGACGTATAAAAATAAAAACTAATTTAAAATATTAATGAAATAATTGTATTTCAATAATACTATAATGTCAATGAAATACTACAATAAAAAATATTTTGTGGGCAAAACTCTTACATTCCAGCTTCCATTCTTAAACAGCATTTTTTTATTATATCAATGCCACCCGCTTCTTTACATCCGAACCACCATTAATTTGGACTTTGTCATGAAAATCAATGTGCATCTTGTTTAGTTTTGTCTGCACACAAGGATTAACACTCAACTTTTGAACATGTGATGCGTGGTTTCCGACACGCTTATATCTGTATATCACAAAAAAAGTATATATTTTTATACTGTATACATTTGGAAGAAACTCAAACATTACATTTTACCAGTGTGTGTTCCCTGGGAATCAGCACATAACTTGAGTTGAGCTATGGGAGGATATTCTACACATCAAGAATGGCAATACCTGATTGTTCTTTCCTTTGCTCAGGCACTGCCTCTTCTGTTCAGCAGATGCTGCCCATTCCAGCTGTTATACAGATATGGACAACAACTATCAGGACCCCAGGTGCATGAAACATGGAGCACAACTTAATGTGACGGAGACAGAACTCACCGAAAAAGAGATATTGGTGTCAGAGATGTTGGCGGTGTCCAGTTTGTAAATGGCCTCTCTGGCCCCAACATACAGCAACCCAGGCCCATCCTCCAGTAACAGAGAGCTGTAGTTCACTGCAGCTCCATGGAAATGATTACAACCCAGCAGCCCTGCAAACACAGAGAGAGAGACCCAGTTAAAAAAACAGGGACAAACACGACTAAATTGTGTCAACAGCATAGAGACTCTTTAGAGAAAACTTTTTAACTGAAATTAATGGATGGAGAGTTGAATTCTCAACATAAACTATGAATAAACTGAAAGGCAACAAAGAAAAAATGACCATGAAAATAGAATAATGAAACAAATCTTTGTGGGTGAGAGAAGAAGAGGAGCAAGAGAATATGTCATGATTTGCATTAATGTGGCAAAACTATTTCACATTTAGACATGTGCCGGTAGTACACAGTAATGCGATATATCACTAATAATAATAAACATGCACGATATTGTTATCGTGGGCACTTCAAAACACAGTGAATAATTATTCATTATGAATTATTCAGATTGTTTCCAATGCATTTTAAGAATATTTTTTCCCATCAACTAGTTAAAATGCTCAACTCCGCAGTATGCTGTAGTGTACGCAGTATGCTGTAGTGTACGCAGTATACTGTACGCAGTATACACTCTGGTGTAAACAAGCTCAATACGGATGAGAAGAAAGGAACGAGTGAAAAAGACGATGAATGAAAATGCAACAGCAGATAAACCCATTAACCCCAATAAACAATAAACCAGCTGTGCTACTTTCTATTTCTGAACAGTATTTAAAGGGGTCTTATTATGCCCTTTTACAAAGTCTTGATTTTGTATTTTGGGTGTATACTTGAATATGCTTGATTGTTCAAAAAACACATTATTTTTCACATATTTTACATAGCTCTACCCAGTCTGGTTCGAACGCGTCGTTAGTTCCAGTTTTAATGAAGTTTGAAAAAGCTAGTTCACCCAAAAATGAAAATTCTGTTATCATTAACTCCCCGCTCAAGTTGTTCCAAACCTGTATAAATATCTTAGTTCTTCTGTACACAAAGGAAGATTTTTGGGAGAATATTTGTAACCAAGCAGATCTCGGGCCCCATTGACTACCATAGTATTTTTTTTTTCCTACTACCGAGATATTTTTGGGTGAACTAGCCTATCCCTTTAACATAAACTGACAATGAAAAATACTTTTAAAGCATTTATTAATTTTAGTTCATTTAAACATTTAAAAACACTTTATTAAAATCAGAAGCTATAACTGTATTATTTAATGGATATTAACTAACGTTAACTGATGAGACCTTATTGTTAAGTGTTACCTATAATTATTTTGTGCTTTAAACTGTTTAAAACATTTGTTTACTTTATGCATTATAAGAAAAAAAGTTATTAAACCTGATATAGTATGACAACACTTTTTGGCAACTTATTTCAATTTCATGATATAATACCATATAGCGTGATAAAAGCTTCAGCAATTGTCGCAACATGAAAATGTCATACCGTCACATGCCTAGTCACATTAATCTAAGATCTAACTTCACTGTAAAAAAGAAATGTTGGCACAATAAAAAGAGTGAGGGAAAGAGAAAGCAAATTGGTGTTGTAAAAGAGTAGTGGATTAAGCACTTTCTGTTTTTATTTACAATGATTAAGTGTCCCAATAAAATATTAAAACACCATTGACTTATTTGGGTGTTCTGCTTCTTCAAATTAAGGCTATAAAGTAAACCCAAGCACATTCTGAAGAGAAAAGGATTTGTTTTGCCCGTCTACAACACTGCATGCTGGGATTTCATGCCCCATACAGAGAGACGGGTGGGCTATACTGATGAGACTTGGCAGTATTAGGCCACATATCAACCATCGTACCCCTCAAATGCCCTTCCCCTACCACTCAAAACACCCAGCCCCCCCCATACACGGTGCTAAAGTCTACATCAGCAACAATATACAGTATATCCCGCATCCAAGCATGGAATATAAAGGATCTGGAATCAGAATTTGAAAGCGATTTGTACCCCATCATATTTTTGAGACAAGTAAAAAAATTATTATATTGTTTTTATTAAATTGTAGTTTAAAAGTGTTAAACGCTGTGGAATAAATCATGAATTGGTCCATCCAATCAAGTCAGTAAGCAATCACACACACTAAAACATTTAGAACATCTTAGCCTCATTAGTGTTGGAAACTGAGAGCTATTTCCGTTTATGGTTCTCACACCTGCATTGTTTTGCCGATGCGGATGAAGCACAGACTATAATACACCACTAGTGCATTTTCAACACAAAACAGAAAGTTTGACCACTGTATTCCGGTTATAGAACAAATGACTCTGTTCTTTTTGGTGAACCAAAAGCATGCCGAGCAACCAGTGTAGTCCGATTCCCAAATGAATGCCTCTTATGAGTCTCTTAATAATTTTTTTGGTTTATGAAAAGCATACAAAGCAAAGTTTATCCCAATTCCTGAGCGAATGACTCTTATGAAGCCGTTTGTTTTTGTGAATTTAAAGCAAACAGCACAACCAGTGTGGTCTGATTACCAAACGAGCGATTCTTTTTTAGTGATTCAAAAGCATAAAGTGCTACCTGTGTAGTCTGATTACAGAATGATTGACTCTTGTGAGACGTTTTTTTTTTTTGGTGAATCAAAAGCATACAGAGCAACCAGTTTATCCCAATTCCTGAGAGAATGACTCTTATGAAGCAGTTCTTTTTAAAGAACTAAAAGCAAACAGAGCAAACGGTGTAGTCCGATTCCAGAACAAATGACTCTTGTGAGTCGGTTATTTTTGGTGAATCAAAAGCATACAGTCCAACCAGTGTAGTCCAATTCCCAAACAAGTGTCTCTTGTGAGCTGGTTCATTTTAGTGAATTAAATGCATAATACAATTCCAGAACAAATGCCTCTTGTGAAACAATAATTTTTAGTGAATTAAAAACATACAAGTGTAGTCCGCTTTCCTAAACAATGACTGTGATCTGGTTCTTTTTAGAAAATCAAACAAGTACATCTGAGAGTTACATCAGTTTAGTTACTGACTGGTTGATCATATGACAATGCTTAGAGATACACATTATGAGTTGTGTTGTTAACAGCTAATAGTTATAAAGTACTACTGACACAAGTTGTGTCAGTACTTTATAACTATTAGCTGTTAACAGAGCAAAACAAGCGATACTGGTCTAGTGTTTGAGCTAGTGCGAGAATGATTGGCAGTATAACCCTAAAAGTCAAGGCCATGAGGATCTAAACTGTCAATCAAAGAAAGGTCGGAACAGACCTACGGGTTGCTGTGCGCGTGGGAGGGCCAGAGGCTAATGTTACTCATAACAGGAAAGAAAATATTAAGTTATGTAAACACGATTTAAGATCTCAGGCAAAGTGACGACATTCTGTGTGTGTAGTTAATCCTTGTGTCTCATTGTGTAGATAGAGAAAGATAGTGACTGTAACACAGTGATGAGTGCCGAGCTGATAAACTGAAAGATCACACAAAAGCCTTTGAGCTCAAAGCACATTGTGTGTCCTTGGACCATTTACGCACACAGACACTCATACACACACATCCGCAGCCATACCAATATTGCTCTTTAGTCTTTAATAACAACATATCAGGATTTACGGGAAAAGTGAAGGCCAACAGAGAATTCATTGAGACGTACATGCCTGGTAATTATCAGAGAGCACTTATGCTATGTGCATCTGACACGTTTGTCTCAATTGTGGCACTGAGTAGTCAAATAATTTTGTATAATAATGACTGCTAAACCAGTACAGGCTGTTACTTTCATGTCTCTCGTTTGACGTCATGATCTCTTTTTTTCTCATATCAATGCAAGATAGAATAGTAGTAAAAATGGCCTTGTAGTAATTATTTTATTATTTGTTAAATACAAGTTATGGAGCACATTACCAAAAGATAGTAAGGAAGAAAAATTGTCTTTGTCTTTTAACTAGCAAATGTTTTAGCATTATTTGTATTATGTTTTCTTTTATTATTACTTGGTTTTGTTCATTTCCATTTTTTGTTATGCACATGTATGCTAAATGTATACTCTTTTATTATCATTATAGTGGGTTTCATATTTAATCTGATATTACATTTATGACGGTATTTTATTATAATTAATAATAAAAAATGTCCAGAAGTTCTAAAGTCCCTGTTTAAAGCTAAAAATAAATCATTGGAATGACATTGCAGCAAATATTATATTGTGTCCATGACAATAACAGCTTGCTATTGCTGTCATTATTTTGTGCTAAGACATTTCTTTAATATACATTTCTGTATAGTGTAAATCTCAACACTTAAATAAACAATACATTTATGATAATTATTTTTAGGCTATTTGCATTTATTTCTGTAAAATCAGGGGACCAGGAAGAGGTTTCACACATAGGCTTAACAAAAGAAATTACAATAACATGACATGTGCGTCAATTAAATAAATTTTCATCAAATTATTTGAAACACTCAATGATCACAATTTTTAATCAACACTTTCTTTTGGAACTGTTATGGAATAACAACATTATCGCATCATGGGTCTAATGAAAAATAGCCCGTTGGCTGCTAGATTCGTGCACTAACTGCCCTACCGCACTAGTCTATAAAAACATACTGCTTCACTGAGGGAACAAATCCATGAGAAGAGTCAACACAGCGCCCAAGGCCTCCTGTTGTGTTCTAGCAGTGTGTGTGTGTGTGTGTGTGTGTGTGTGTGTGTGTGTGTGTGTGTGTGTGTGTGTGGTTTACTATTCCCTATAGTACTGGAACCAAGTTTTTCAACCCTACAAACCTTGTGCCAAGCCTGTAATATGCAAATTGTGCACACAGGGTGTGTGTGTGTCTGTATGAATTAAGAGCATGATCTTCTTATATTAGAGAATATTTGAGCAGTAGCGGCTCCTGACCGTAAATTTAGGTAGGGCAGTAGTTTATAATAAACATTTTGTATGTTTTTTTATTCTAATCTCTAACACATGCAGACACACTTTTGGCAGAGGCTGTGTTATTCAGCCTGAGGGTGGCACTCTAATGTTGACTGACAGGTTTTTAAAGGGATAGTTCACCCAAAAATGAAAAATTCTGTCATCATTTATTCACCCTTTAGATTGCTCCAAACCTGTCTGTTCCAAACCCCATTGACTTCCATAGTATTTTTATTTCCATACTACGGAAGTCAATGGGGCCCATGAACTGTTTGGTTACACATATCTTCTTTTGTGTTTAGCAGAAGAAAGAAATTCATGCAGGTTTGGAACAACTTGAAGGTGGGTAAATGATAACAGAAATGTCATTTTGGGTGAACTACCCCATTAAATACACACGACACACGCATAGAATGCTTTTTTAGTATTGCCTTAATGTAGTATTTATTGCTTCCGAATGTTGTTTTAGAATATTTCAAGTTGTGGAGGAATTCCAGTGAGAAAAAAAATGCTATTGTCATAATAACAAACATAAAACCAACACAACAGAACTAAATATAGGGTATTCACATGAGCACGTTTAAACTAATGAATTTATACTTTCATTAATTTAATAAGATACTCCACATAGAAAGATTGAAATTGTCTTGGTCTGGACTGGACTGGAATGAGTCTGAATTAGAGCGTGCTGCAGTTCCATTTTTCACCACAGATTTACATTGGGAAATTGTGGGGAGCTGTAGAGCTCGGGAGGGCTCAGGGCTTCAGGCACCCTCTGCCCTGCTTAGTATCATAATACATGCTGCCTGCCAAAGCCATTCAGCTCCATTTTAATACATCCAGCTCACTTTACGACTAAAAACTGTATAAAAAATCCAAAAAATATTTGTTGCAGAATGCTGAACACATTTACAATTATTGATTTATATATTCAGTCTTTGTCTTGGATGAATATTTTGGTGGGGCTCTGTCTCAACTGCCCTTACAGACGAGCCGCCGCTTTATGCAAGTATGAATATATGACATATGTGTGTGGGTGGCTGTGTAAATTGCCCAAGGACACACTACAAGAGGTAAGTATTGTAGCTCTCACCTCATGCTACAAACTAATCTATTTTCATAGCATTTTCTTGTGTGTGACTTGACTGTTGACTCACGCCAACCCTGGTCCCAAACTTGGGCGGGCAGCTGTGGTGGTCATGCGTCCAATCGGAATCGTGTTTGCTAGGGGGCAAGCTCTGACTAAACAAATACTGACACTGCCGGGTGAGAACAGTCAGCTGCAGACGTGATCAACATTAAATAACCACGGTCAAGCTTCGCCAGGTTTACAAAATATATTCAATCCCATTAGCAGCACATCTCACAGAACCACAAAATACTGCTTTAATAATGCACACACTCACACTAATAGAGATCTGCATTGTGTACCAAAACCATGTAATATGAGCCTGGAAAATTTTGCACAGGCTGTTAAATTGACATTAATTAAAACAAATTTGAGTTTTATATTTAAAAAAAAAACTTTACGGTTAACTATACAAAATTGATTAAATGTAACTTGACATTTAATCGTTTTTTCACTTCAAATAATTTAAAGTGACCTAACTTCAGTTCTGCTCAAGCAACCTTTTGATAAACATCTTTCCAAAAAATCAATAATCGTCATTGATTGGTTCCAGTTCTTGGCATTGAACTGATCATCAACCATGTGGCAACCACTGAGAGTTCAGAGTCCAAACCAAACATGAACCAACTTCCCAAACATGAACCAAGTTCCCAATGATTACTGTCTGCGCTGAAAGTGAAAATGCTGTCAATCACAGGCAATCTGGAATTCTGGACCAATGAGCTTTCACATTGGGCGGAGCTACCAAGTGAGATGCAACAGACATACAAAAATAAGATAATAATAACAGAATGCAGGGGTCTCGACTCTCGAGATGAGTTTTAAAAATAACTTGACATTGTCATTTGGTGTTAGAATGCAAATAAACAGAACTCACCTAAAAAATATAGGAACAATAAAAATAGCTGTGTTATTTTATAACAATGTAAAATACAAAAATAATTTGATGGGTTTTAAATATTGTTTCTAGGCAAGGAAATTTAGTTTTTGGTTGGAGAGGAAATCAAAACTGGTTTTAAAAATGGCCTCAATGCTGAGGAAGCATATGTGGGGGAAAACAAACCCAAGCAATCCTCTACTAGAACAATACAATTAATCTGAGACACACACACCAAACCATTTTTGCATAATGTAAGATATAATTTGTAGCATAATGCAATGTAAACAAATCTGCATTTATTATTGATATTATTTCTGTACTAAAAGAAGGAAGTAGATGCCACTGCTCAAATCCTGTCACCAAGACAACAGCAACCCCCACGCAGATAAAACCCCCTCCATCAGAGGGCTGGATTCTGTGGGTTTGGATTATCAAGACTCCCTTTTTATTGGTCTCAGAGGAGAGCTATTACTCTTATAGCATGTCGAAAACAAAAAGTGAACATTAAATGTGTATTTCAAATCACTTTTCTGTGATCCTCAGTGTTTTCAAGAAACGTTACCTTTCTTGCTGAACAGTAAATCAAGATATAGCTCTTTTCCACAAGCTTCCTGACCTTACACGATAACTCTCATACTGTGATTCTTTTTATCAGACGTTCAGCAGAAACTACCCACACCTTTTGACCAACGAATTTCCATTACTTTTTCCATGTCTCTCGTGATGGCCGGATAAGGATATATTTATACACACGCATAGCATTTCCATAAAATGATTTCTATAAAAATTATAACATCTCAAGGTCTTTAGACCAGGGTACCCCCAGGATCCTCCAACTTAAATTCAAGGCTTTTTAAGACCTTTTTAATACCATTTCAAATGAAATTCAATGCCAACTTCGTACCCATTCCGACAGAAGTATGAGGGGAAAATGTCAAATCTGTATAAATTTTAAACCCTAGAAAATAATTATGTACAAGTAGGCTACTTGAATTAAATAAAACATTTTATTTTAATTATCAGTCATATTTAATATATACGCAACAGCGTTGTACTGCGCATGTGTGTGTAGGCCAGTGTTAATTTTGGCAGCCATTTTTTGATTCAGTCTTAGACTTCATCTTCAGACGAAAATGCTTATTAGTCTTAGTCACATTTGAGTCATTCGGTCTTTCATAGTTTTAGTTGACTAGTTAAAGGTCTTTGCATTTTTTGTCAACTTTTAGTCATTACTTTTACTCAAACTGCAGTTACTTTACTTTTGGTAGCTATTTTATATGTAGTCTTTAGACAGAAAATGTTATAATTCCGTGGTTCTCCAATTTTTTTGAGTGCCGTACCCCCTGGTACTCCCTCTCTTCCACTAAGGGCCAATCCCAATTCTACCCCTTACCCCTTCACTTACCCCTTCCCCTCTGTTTTGCTCGTGCACGTGGAGGGGTAGGGCTGTCTCGATTCTCTTTTGGTTGGAGGGGAAGGGCTAGGGGGAAGGGCCAGATAGCCCTTCAAACGAAGATTTTTCGGGACCACACTTCAAACGAAGGGGTATGAGAAGTGTCACTGCATACACCGGCTACAGACGCAAAATGGCTGCCCAAGCAAAAAATTAGACCATAAATGTAAGAATTGTTGACTTTAATAAGTATTTTAACGACAAATAATGATTTGCTTTATGTTACATTCAATCTTGTGTTCATATTTACGGTCAGTTCCTTCAAAGAAACATTTGTAAAAAAATCTCTTCTCCCCCGAACAAAGCTCACAAGCTATTGGTGCGTTCAAGTCATCTCGTAAAGATCGTATTTATGAGTTGAACGCACATGAACGCCACACAATGTCGTATTTCACACAGTTTCACACAGTAAATAAATAAATAGGTCAAAATAGGACAAACATAGGTCTGTATCTCCAACGTGTTAATACAACACCACAGAAAACAAGTCCTGTGCATCTTGGAAGTTTGTGATAAACATCGGCGCATCTCCTGTGACGTAGGCGACGACGTATAATGACGTGTAACGGTGTAGTAGTGGTGTCCCATTTCTTAGGGGAATATTTTCACCCCTACGCCTTGCCACTCTGTTTCAAGGGTCAAGGGGAAGGGGAAGGCGAAGGGTTAGGGGTAGACGAAGGGGTAAGGGGTAGAATTGGGATTGGCCCTTAGACTGCAGTCACAGCTTTTCCATTAAGGGACAATAATTCCCCCCTTTAATCAATATTCCCATTAATTTTTTTACCTCTATAATACCTTTAAAAAAATGTATAATGCTTTAAATAAAACCATGTTCAATAAATATACAATGTTAAAAAAACGTTTAACATTAATAAAAATATTATATTAAAATAGCCAGTAGGTGGCGGTAACTCACTGTCTTTATGAGTGTGTCATCGAGTCATTCATTCATTGAATCTCACGATTCGTTCAAAGCCACAGATTTTGTTGCAAAATAGAGCAACAAGCCTGACTATGTTTTAAATGCAGTACATCACTTAATGTTACCCTTTTGTTGTTTTTTAACTGTTGCATAAAATCAATGTCACATTTGAAATCGTGTGGATATTCGGGAAACATTGCATCTTGCTCATATATGATCAACATTAAAAACACTGCTGGATATCAGCCTGCATTTTGATCGCAGATTTAGTCGACAAACAGCGCAAGCGGCTCGTGACAGAATACAGACCGACTGAATGACATGACACTTTAATTTAACTAGAAAATCTCAAATAAAGATCGCTGAACTCCAGCTTGTCTGTGTTTTCAGATCATCCGCGCTTCTTCAGCAGTGTAGAGAGCGCGCGCGCGCATGGTTGCCAGATACTATTGAAAAGACCATGTAGAAAACAGGTTCTTTTAACAGAAAAGCTCTGATTTGGGGTTTAAATTATTGAATTCTGGCATTTGTGGCCACAGCGGACGACAAGCTAGGCTAGGCTACTATCTTGTTCTGTACCTCACTTGCCTAGTAAGTAACCATAGTAACGGGGTGCGCACACTTTCGCGCTTTCTGCTATGACGTGGAGCGTGAGATGCACTCAACGCTGCATTAATTTTTAATTAGCCTACATTAGTTACAGTTAATTTTGTTACGGTATGAACTTAATCCTAGGAAAGACAAAAAATATAAGACCTTTGTAACGAAATCCAAGACTTTGTATACCAAATTCAAGGCTTTTAAGGCCTTAATTTAAGATGATCAAATTTAAGACTTTTTCAATGCTTTTAAGACCCCGCGGGTACCCTGTTAGACATGCAATAGACAGACACACAAAATCAGAGATAGACTTTATCTCTAAAGACCCCAGATGCACTTTTCCCCCTTGTCCTGCTACCCCAGACGAATTACACATGTATACATATTTCATTTCAGCATTACTTCAGGTCTGCTGAGCACTACAAAAACCAGACAACCATGAACTCAATGACCTGAAGATAAAAAGAAAACACTCAATGTACTCAAAACCACTAAAGCAAGTTAGCACCTTTTGTTACACTCTCAAAATGTGCTTTTTAATTACAAATGTTAACGTTATCCCTGTATAGACATACCGTGAAACACAAGTTTGATTTAGCAGAGAAATAATGCTCCTACATTTATGTCTACTCTCCCTTCTCTCTCTGTATGCTCTAGCTCTCCTTCTCATCCCAAGAGAGCCCAAATATAGGTCAAGGACTAGAGTCAACCAGGGCAAGGAGAAAAAATACAATAATGGAGACAAAATTACACGAACGAGATCTGCAGTGTCTGAGCATAAATTATCAGCACAAATGGATTGTATAAGCTATTATGAAGCAGCAATCTTTAGCAACACTTCAGTTTAAGTAGCTGAGTGGGTAAAGATGTATGAAAGATGTCATAACATGCTCAATCATTTTATAAGTATGTCAATTATATTCCATGCAATGAAGTAAAAAAGTGACGTACAGTAGCTGAGTAGGTAAAGATATGAAATATGTCATAACATGCATGCTCAATCATTTTACAAGTCAGTCAATTATCTTACATGCAATGAAGTAAAAGAGTGACGTGCATCATTTTAAAATGGCTTTTATATTCAGAACTAGAAGTCATTCCTAGGCTGATTGATTCCACCTAAAAATGTGAACACTGGCCCTGTGAGCACTATCAAAACATCAATCTGTTTGTTCAAGCACCCCGACTGGCCAGAAATTGCTAAATTGGCTTAAACAATGGTGTGAGTCTGTGGTGATAAATACACATTTATCATTAAGCAAAAATACAACAATCTGTGATAGATTTAGGAGCATCAGATTTAGGCCCTTCGCTGATGGGGCCTGGCTCACAATCGCTGATCAATGACTTGTCTATGCCTCTTAGTTCTTCCACACAGACCATTTTAGTTAGTTACTGACCTCTTTGGTAAACCACACATCTTTGGTATGTAATGACCACTATGCCTCCAGGATTCACTATAGTTTTAGTTTAGTTCTGGAATAATTTTGTAATGTTTATGAAAAAATTTATTAATTTGCAGTCTTGCCACCAAAAATACAGTAAAAACAGTGATATTGTGACATCTTACTTAGGGATGAGCAACGATTAATCGCGAGTAATCACATCCAAAATAAAAGTTTGTGTTTAAATAATATATGTATGTGTACGGTGTATAATTATTTTGTATATATAAATACACACATATGCATATATATATTTAAGAACTATTTGCATGTCTATATTTATACATAATTTATATTATATAAATATAAATATTTTATATATAAAGAACACATTTTTCTTAAATATATACATGCATGTGTGTGTATTTTATATATACAAAATAATTATACACAGTACCCATACATATATTATTTAAACACAAATTTTTATTTTTTATGCGATATAATCACGATTAATCGATCTATTTAAATATATTTACAATGTAACGTATTCCTATGATGAAATTTTCAGCATCATTACTCTCCAGTCTTCAGTGTCACATGATCCTTCAGAAATCATTCTAATATAATGTGGCACTCAAGAAACATTTATTCTTATTATCAATGTTGAAATGTTGTGCTGCCTAGTATTTTTTGTGGAAACCGTGAAACATTTTTTTGTCAGGATTCTTTGATGAATAGAAAATTCAAAAGAACAGCATTTGTATAAAATGTATATTTTTTGTACCACTAAGTTCTCTTTTCATCAATTTAATGCATCCTTGCGGAATACAAATATTAATTTATAAAAAATAAAAAAAATAAAAAAAATCTTACTGACCCCATTGTAAACTGCAAATGAGATACATTCACAATTGGGTATGTACACACACAACATGATAACTAACCTCACAGGAGTTAGTGTGACCTAACCTCACTTTACATTCTCACAGCATCTGCTGTGTGAATCTCATAAACTGGCCAGGACAAGTGAGAAGGGGCCGTTTAATTATATCCAGAGAACTGACATTGCCTCCAGCAATACAGGCAAAACAATGTCAAACACATTCAGCACAGCCCATGAATGAAGTAAAACACACCAGCTACTTTTATTGACTATGGAAACTAAAGTAAAATGTATCATAATGTGTAATATTTAAACAAATATTATTTAATAAGAAAACAAGCTATTAAACCCCCAAGTGCACAGTGTAACACTAAAATCTGATATCAAGGTAATTGAATCGGATCAAAATTCAAATTGGCTACATTTCAATTCATGAGTTGGAATTTGGAGGGACAAGAAGAGGAATTTACTGAATTGCAATGCCTCAATCCAAACTCAGGAATTGAATAGCATTTTGAAAGGCATTCTCAATTCTGTTCTGAATGATGCACAATACCGAATTACATGTAAAGAGCCTTACCATTGACATGTACAGTTGTCCTGGGGGGTGACATCCATATCAAGGACAGGTCCAAATGGAAAACCCCAAATGACAGGTATTAGGCATCCGAGCACCACCAGCATGAAGTTCGGCGGTTTGGTCTGCTTCATGATCAACAGGATGCACTGAGGTTCTGCTAAGATCCAGGCAGGTCCTTCCAGCAACTCTGCTGAAGATAATGTTGTGTAATTGATGCTGATTCACTAGAACAGGCTCCCGCTTCCAGCAGTGCAGTCATGGGCTGCTAACTCATCCTTGCTCTGTCAAAGGTTTCCTGCTGCATTGGTAAGAAAAAAATGAGTAAGTCTTTTCCTTTCATACATACATACATACATTCATTTATACATATAAAGAGCAGATGGGTTGATGAGAAAACACATTATACATAAATGCATCTACTTAACATTTCATAGTGCAATGCACGTCTACTGTATCAAATGCTTTTATCCAACTCTACAGAGATATGAAAAAGTCTCAGGCAATCACATAAAACTGTGCAAAAAACTGGGAACACACATTCTGATTAAATGCATACTTACAAATATGGATTGAAAGAACATCATGCAACTGATGCATGCGATGCTCTTTAGAGCAACAAACCCATATACTTCACTTCCCAAGTAGATGATGTATATCAGATGGCAATATGGTTATTATTGAAGGAACGACAATAAAAACAATACAAATCTTTTTCTTGGTCACACCTGTGTCCAGGCAGTAATTTTTAAATATTTTACTGGCAGGGATTCTGGATGTGGAGGATGCACAATTTTTGGCTCTGGAGAACTGCCTCAAAAGCACATTTTGTAGCTTTTGATTCAATTTCTAGTGAGTAAACTTAATTTTAAAACATTTCGAGTCACAAAAAAGTTTTGTATATCATGATGAATTGCATAAATCTAGAAGCACCATCACGTGGCAGTGAAATGGATATGGATGCAGTGGATATACAGTAGATACAATGTATGCAGCCAGTATAGAGCGCATTGAAGTGCATATTAATGGCTTTGCTTTGCTCCAATTTATTGTACCTTGCTGGAAAGCTGGTGGGTTCTTTCTATTCCGACACATTCAACACATACGCGATTACGCGTTAACACCTATCCTGTTACAATAAGCACCTTGCTCAGGGTAGCATGGACAAGCGAGACATCACCCTAAACACATTACATGCTGGAAAAGTACATTTGCCTCAGGATTGCCAGTATGCGTAACAAAACTAGCCCAATGGCCAATCAAAAAAAGTCCAAAAGTAGTCCAATGACCACATCCCAAAAATTGCCATTCATATGCCTAAATACATATTTTACAGCCACTGTTATGCAAATTGTAAAGCACTATATTGTAGCGATCATAAACACAGCTCAAAGCCTCCCTACGGCCCTCCTTCACAAAACTTAATATCTAGCAGAATTAAGCATTTCAGTAAAATATTATTTATGCAATGTCAACCCTTAAACCCATGGCTATTACTGGCTACAGTTTTCTAATCAACCCTGATTCGCCTGTCTGCATCTAGTACACTATCCCCCCGGTTTCACAGACAAGGCTTAAGCTAGTCTAAGATGAACTAAGGTTTTAAGATTCCTGGCTTAATCTAAGCCCTGTGTGTGTGAAACCAGGCCTACATTCTGTTAGTACAGAAGCATCAACCATAGAAGGTCATAAAATAAGGAATCATCATTTCTGATATAGCCATCTGTCAGGCAAACAATATAAATACTATATTTCGAGTCTGACATTTCCACAGATGGTGAAGAAATACCTCCAATCACCCAAATAGGATTTTATGGTGTTTCTCACTAATTCGCCATCTGCACTTAATCTAGTTTAACTGCACTGAGAGTCGTGAGATTTTGAAGTATTTTCAAGTCTAATTTCAAGATCTCTCATAAATATTGATTACTGCATGCCGAAATGCCTTACATTTGTTTTAATTTCTAATTTATTGTTACTTATAATTATGCATGTCAAAATAGTTCAAACATCCATTCCATTATCACTAATCCCCCTGCAAAAGCAGTAGGTTCTCATTCAGGCTGAGATACTGTTATCCAAAATAACATGTTTGATTTGACGTAATGGAAAGAATGAACTATTCAAGAATGCACTAGACAAGATTAAGAGACAAAGTTACTTTGATGACATTAATGAGTGCATTATCTGTCTACTTAATGGGTTAATTAAATCAAAAGACAAGGGCACTGTTTCTGAAGATGTTTTCGTGGCTTGCTTGTCAAAGAAATGTCTTGCACCAGCTTAGGAAGGTTTTGTGCCAACATCCATTAACTGAACTGAGAGGTCTGTGAAAGCTCATAAGAGTTAGGACATTCCCCATGAGAACAAAACAATCAAAATGGGGAATGTTGTTTGGTTTTACTGAGTTCACTAAATAAGATTAAAATTTCATTAGTGACTTCCAAAGCTGATTTTCTGCCTGAAATTTTTAAACACATCTTTTAGTTACAGAAGTAACCTGCTCCGCTCTTTCTTCCTCTGGCACAGAGATGCAATTTTACTTGTATTATTTGAACAAATTTTAAAAAATGTTCATTTATTCCAGCATGGAAAATGAAGGACATAAACACTCCAACCTCTGGCCCAAATAAATACTGCACAGATCAAATGCATTCTAACAATTTAGTAGGTAAGTTTTATTAATAATTAATATTATTTGAGCAGGGTAGAATTAATTTAACATTTATGAATAGACTTGAAATGCTAAATTGAAGCAAATTTTGATTTTACATACAACTTTCACAATAAAGGGAGATCTACCAAAATAACTGACATCTCTGATAAATATGACAAGACAAATCACTCAGAAACGTCGCACCTCATATCAGGTATCATAGCAGATAGATAGATAGATAGATAGATAGATAGATAGATAGATAGATAGATAGATAGATAGATAGATAGATAGATAGATAGATAGATAGATAGATTTTAAAATCATTATGAAAAAAGTGTTTTAGTTTGTTACGGCGTGTGGTCTACATCATGCACACCACTGCGGTATTTTTAAGGACACTTCTGGCACTCATTCTCAGTCACCTTCACCTGCGTGTAGAGATTCCCAGCAGGCTCCGCATACATTAGGGGAACATATTATGCGCAAAGATAGATACCAATAACTGCACAAATGTAATAAAAAGCACATGCAAAAACATACAGTCTGTAGTTACATTACCTCAGCTGTTTGAGAAAAAGTAAGCATCAGTCACCCTGTGTTTCCATAGGATTCCCCGTTGTGCTGCTAATGATGCCTCTGCTCTGGAGATCTACTGTGTACTGCGTTGCACGCACATGCGGTTCCTCAGAGCAGACTCAGGTGAAGCCAAGCCACGCCTCTCTGTGTAATATTCATGAGTGGCCACGCCTCCTCTACTTTGTGTCGCAGCGTCACTTCTCTAATGCATAGGTAGATTTACAGCAATTTTGATTTATTCCAGTTTTTTGAGAATGCAATGGATTTGTGCATTTATGGGGGATGGAGGGTTAAATGTGCGACCGTTGTGACACGGATAGAGTCGATTCATTTGTATTGGTTGCCACCTAGAGGTTAGTATTAAAAATGCAACATGTAGGGGACACTTGAGCTAGTTGTCACATGGAAAGTGAGAAAGCTGTATTTCAGCAACTATAAGGTTACGAATCAAAATTCCATTTACACAAATGCTTGTTTTTTCTAGAAGTGATTTCTGAATGTTGGTGTCAAACCCCTCTGAAATTAAGTTTTTTTGTGAATTCTGTCTGCCAAAATAAAATTCCAAAATCATATTTATAATTGGCCTATATCTGTTATATAAACAAATAAACACAATATACGGTTTTAAACAAAAAGTCGTAGGCCTATCCACTTAATTAATTCCAATTGCTGTTGTCCAAACAATGTTTTTGTAAATATTATTTCCACTATTGGCATTTCAGAAATGTTTAAACTGTTTGCTATATAATGCATTTTAAATAGGCTATTGTGGTATAATACATTTTAAATATTTATTTAAATTGTGGAAAATATCTTTTTTTTCACAATATCTTCATTTACTTTTCAAATAATTGTTAGAAGGTTCCCATAACAAAAACAAATAGTGTTAAAATAGAATTGACAATGTTAACAAATGTATTTTTTTAGTCGAGCATATCTAGCTATACGCATTGTTCTACAATACAGATTGAAGACTAGTGAATTCTTATTGTTTGAAGGGATATTATGAGAATGGTCATTCATCAATATATAATCTACATTTATTTTGGTTTGTTTGAAATAGACCTCGCTCCCTGAGACCTCAGCTTAGTTGCCGTCACGTGTCCATACTAGAAGAAAACGTGCCAGTATCAGCCTTCTAGAGCGTCGGAATATTGCAATCATGCATTTCCTCCATAATTATGTTACAAACTTTACTGCTAGTCAGAATAATGTGAAATTTACCAAAATGTCTGTCTGTTTGTGTGTACGTAGCCTACGTGTACAGATGGCAGCTGGAGTGATGGGGGAGGAGGGATTGTCGTGACGTCACGGGCTTCCTCGTCCAACACATGACATGTTTCGATACAACTGTGAACTCTAGAAACGTTTATACGTCTGTTTTTGATCATCAGGTGACTGCTGCTTTGACATCAACTCCACATGGTAAGTGTCCAACAGCCTAACGATCTAAAATCATATGATCGACTGATATTATTGTGTTTCTCTCTGATATAACTGGACTGGTTAAGTGTGTCTGTCTGCTGGCTGTGACTTTATACTCGTCGCATTGCTTGATATGAAAGCGGATAGCCTGCTAGCGACCTTAACTCAGAACAGGATTAGTAGTTTAAAGGGTTATTTTAGGTTTAAAGTTTGACGTCGCAGATCAAACTCATAGTTTGACGAGGTAGGCTATGTGTGATTTTCCTTCAGCTCATAAAATTCAAACAATCTCAACTCAGCGTGGAGAATTACAATGAGTGAAGTCGCTAATGTGAGCGGCTAGCCCAATCTACTAGTGAAACACTGTATCATTATGCCCATTAGAATGTAAGAATGTATCAATCAAGACGAAAACATTCGGTTATGGAATGTGTTCTTAACAATTATATTCAGAAATATTAAATCTAATATCAAAGCATAATCGTCGAGTTAAAGCAGTCATTGTCATAACATTCCAGTATTTTCATCCCCCTTTCATTTTCATTTGCCCTTTTGACGTATCCGTGTTTCGGTGTTTTGAATTGGTCACTAATATTGGATATATTTATGGATATTTATTATTTACTTACAGGTGTCAGGAACCTGATAGTGTGATCATGGTCTCTTTTAAAAGAGCTAATTAATTTTCATAATAGGGGAAGATGACGTACATGTTTAGAAATGACTATGAGTTGCATTGATATATAGTTATA
>JARPMJ010006843.1:30000-48795 GCA_033366665.1 Phoxinus dragarum | reverse complement strand
ACAGTAGTCTCACACCTGGATTTTCACAGCACTAAATGCTGATTAGCAGGAAAATAAAGCATGGTGTGGCGCAGTTAAAGTGGAAGCATCACCTCTCAACGCTTTAACGGAGATGAATAGGGCTAATTCACCAGCGATGGGTGGGGCTGTTGCATTAATTGAACGCAGGCGAAACTCCAAACTGTTTTGTGGCTGATTTACCTCGGTTTGTTTGAAGCTCGCTTAATTACTCGTGAAGTGTTTTTGATCTCATCTAGGAGTTATTACAAAATAAAAGTCTTTTCCCTACACTCTAAAAAAAAATGCTGGTTTGTTTTTAACCCCAATTTTGGGTCTAATGTGGACAAACCCAAAAGTTGGATCAAAAATGCAATTAAAAAATGTAACCCAATGGCTGGGTTTGTCCATATTTGACCCAAAATTGGGGTTTAAAACAACCCAGCATTTTTTTAGTGTACCCTTTTTAAAAAAAAAGCATTTTGCCATGAAACACTGCATATGTCACAGTAAAGTGACAGGTCCCTGCAGCCGCTGTATTTGTGACCAAATTGTATAAAGCGGAGTACAAAATGTGCCATTTTTACTCCACCTTATAACATTAAAACCCTAACTCTAGTGTAAAAACTGGAAAATGAGAGGTCACCCAATCAAATTACCTCATTTTGCGTTTAAAACGGCACATGCACACTGTCTGGATCCAGTCAGAGTATTCTGCCTTAGCAAAGCATGCTACAGTACTGATGGCGAGTACATTATTGACAGAAATTTTATTTTTTGGGTGAATTAACCCTTTAAATGCCTCGGGCTACGTCACGCTAAAGTTTGGGAGCGACTGGTATAAAGCAATGCAACAAAAAATGTTTTTACACTGATAGTTTAAGTTGGTCACAGGGTCTCCTCTTTGCTCTATTGTGACTCCAAAAATTAGAATATGGTGCAAAAGTTCATTTATTTCAGTAATTCAACTTAAATGGTGAAAACTAATATATTATATAGACTCATTACTTGCAAAGTGAGATATTTCAAGCCTTTATTTGTTATAATTTTGATGATTATGGCTTACAGCTTATGAAAACCCCAAATTCAAAATTAGAATATTGTGAGGTTTTCATAAGCTGTAATCCATAATCATCAAAATTATAACAAATAAAGGCTTGAAATATCTCACTTTGCAAGTAATGAGTCTATATAATATATTAGTTTCACATTTTAAATTGAATTATTGAAATAAATGAACTTTGAATTTCACCTGTAATTTGCAACAAGCTGACCATTTCTGAGACCTAAATTGTTATTATATATTTTATATATGCGGTATGACCAAAAATCTTTTTTTTTTTTACTTGACCTTTATGCAAGTTTATAGTGGCTTATTTTACTGTCAGGACTACTATACAATAGTATAGTACATAGTATACAAAAAAAACATACTGTTACATACAAATTTAAAATGGAGGAAATCATATACATTTATAAAATTAACATTTAGTTATCCATTTAAAACGTAATCAAATGGAAATGGAAATTATCCTAAATAATGTTTTAATTTGTAGAATTGCAACCTTTTATATCCAAACGTACAGTGAAAGTTTGCCTAAAAGTAGGACTGGGAAATATATCTAAAAAATTGTGTGTCGTTATGAAATTCTATGCATCTTGAGATTATTGCAGCCTATTTGATTTTTCTGTTGTCATTTTAACGAAATATCCATTGGATCCAGTTATAAATAAACAACATGTGTAATGTTATATTAGTGTGTGTGTGTGTGTGTGTATTTATTGCATAGTCTGTACTCCCTGGTTTTATGTTTTTCCTGTTAGGATGGACTATTTTTGAATAGTTTTTGAATATGTATTTATAGTGTGTGAAATGTAGGCCTTGCTTGACTGGATTTTTTTTCTTCTAATTTGAGCACAACACATGTTGAAGTGCCTCAACTTGGGTCACAGGAAATGTGAATTTTTTTGATTGATTTTTGTGATGTATGTGTAAGTTTATATCCATCGTCACCCAATAGTTCATACGCAGCTCATAGACTGACAGAACAAAAAGCCCAGAGTCATTAAAAGCCACAGCACACACATCAGTCTCTCGTACCACTGAATTGTTAAATGATGCTGTACAACATCATCATTTCCCTAACTAGACAGCTCCACAATTCATCCAGAGTGCATTTCTTCTCTTATCGGGAGCTGCGCTTTTCAGACACGTCATTTCCGAGTAATTCACACTCGTTTGAAAAGAGCCGACACAAATAACATTCACCGTCGTCTGAGACAGGATATGCTCCAATAATACAAGTCTGTCAGAGAAATTCACAGTATTGAGTGCCGGACGAGGGTCATAAAAATGCCCTTTGTGCCTCAACGTTTCCCACTATTCATCCCGAGCAAAATGATCATTCTCTTGGGAATGGGATCTTGTACTGTATGTTCAGGTCAATGACCTCCAAACATAATGCACTCATATCTTTCATATCTTCTACCCACAATTTCAAACATCTTTCAGAATTGTCAACGCTATCTCACGGACCAATTCGTACGAATTTGTACGAGTGATTAAAAGGTGGCTAATTCGTACGAACTTGTACGATTTGTCTAAAACCCCACGTGATGGGTAGGTTTAGGGGCGGGGGTCAGGGGTAAGTCATTCGTATGAATTCATACGATTTTGGCAACTCGTAAAATATGTACGATTTAGCAAAAAAACGTACAAATTCGTACGAGTGAGGTCGTATGAATTGATACAAATTAGCCACCTTTTTAAAATTCGTACGAATTGCCGTGAGATCGGGCCTGGAATTGTGAGTAGTTGATATGAAGGACTTTTGTGGAAAGTTGACATAATCTGTGATGTGGACATTTTTACACTTACAAAACTATTTTTAAAACCGCAGAATTATTGCTTTCATAATTGCTGTGCATGCCTTTTTCATGTGCTCATCAATTAATTGCTCATTGAACTTTAAAAAAATAAATAACTGCAAAACATTGTCTGCTTTTTTCTCTTTCTGGTCAAAAAGCCAATTTTGCCTTTTCTTTTTTTCCAGAGAATATATCTTAAGTTTATTTTGACCCCACTGGCAAATTGTTTTTGTCTGATTATAAGCATAAACCCCAATGAGTTGTTTTAGATTTATGCATAAAACAAGAATAAAACAATTTGGCACGCAGTGTGGTAATAAACAAGAAACATAATTCAAGACATGTTCTCTGATACATTCTCTGAAAACAATTATTTACATCTTATGCAGTTGCACCTTACATTTTCACTGCAAAAAATAC
The DNA here is from genome assembly GCA_033366665.1 of Phoxinus dragarum. Lineage (NCBI taxonomy): Eukaryota > Metazoa > Chordata > Actinopteri > Cypriniformes > Leuciscidae > Phoxinus > Phoxinus dragarum. The sequence continues at coordinate 45,510 of JARPMJ010006843.1, read as the reverse complement.
TTTTCTTACTTGGTATGTTTGTCTTGTTTCCAGTCCAAATATCAAAAAATTCTTAAATCAAGATGCATTTACTACATGCTTACATGTTACCATCATTGGTATAAGAGAAACGGTATAATTGTGTCATCTTTGGATATAGTGTCTCAGTTGTAAAAGGGGTTAGGCAAAATAAGTCTTGACTTCAGCCTAAACCCCTTCGGTCAAAGCATTATTTAGCATTTAAACTCCTAATGTACACATTTTGTATTTATCTTTCTAATGTACACATTTTGTTTTGTTTTTCTCTTACTTTTTTTTTTTTTTTTTTCTGTTGTATTACGTGCAGGATCTTTGAATTACATGTGACCTAAGATTTAAATGTTCACAATGACCGAAGAAATAAATTACTACTACTACTACTACTAGATGAGTAAAATTACATAAGAAATGATGTCCTGTTTCCAGGGGAATTAATACAAAAGTGAGTTTTTGCATTAGAAAAAAGCTAAATTATCTGCCAATGGAGTCAGAAAAATCATCTTAATTCAAACAGAAACAAGATTATTTTTCTGACCCCAGTGGCAGATCATTTAGCTTGTTTTAAGCAAAAAACTCACTTAATTTTTATTTATTTCCCCAGAAAACAAGACATAATATCTTATGTAATGTTACTCATCTAGTAAATGCATCTTGATTTAAGAAATGTTTGATATTTGGACTGGAAACAAGACAAACATACTAAGTAAGAAAAGCATTTTTTGCAGTGTATGTCCTTATTAACTTTAATTCAATGAGAAAAGTGACACGTCACATGCCAATTATGCATGTGTATTGTTAAATCACGCTGTGCACTTCTTTCTTGTGTAGAATCTGAGCACCGGTGTCATCATCATAATCAACGCTAGTGTTGAACAGGACCGTCCCGGCCAAGCAAATCAGCTCTACTCATTCAGACTTTAAAACCTGTGTGTTTAATGCACAATCCCTCGGCTCTTGATTGAGTCTTAGAAAGCCCTTATCCGGCGGCATGCCGACTATCTTGCATACAAATGCAAGACTTCCTCCGTCAGCGCCATCTAGAGAGGCTTTGGCGGAGCAGAAGGCGAGCGGGGACACAACTGTGTGAATTTTAATTGCGCTCACAGCCATACAGTGACATGCTCATGTTCCCTGAGGTATAAAAATTTAAAACCAACTAAGTAAAAAAGAAAGTTTCTGTAAACGGGTGGGGTGGGGGAACATATAAGTGGCATAGCCGAACGAGTGGTGCGGGCCGCCTCAATTCCCCCAAAGATGGTTTATTTTTCCATGCTAAAACCAAGGAGTGGTAGTCAGCGAAGCGTCGGAGTTGCTCTTTGAAGGCATTAAAAAGCTGAACGCACAACAAAGACCAGATGTTCCAGCATGCTTTATTTATACTGCCATCAGCTATGTTCTGATGTCCACGGACACACTTTACGCCATTTTCTTCTGCGCCGAGGCCTTTTAAACACATGCTGTAATAATACTCCATGACTTTTGTCCTGTATTGTTGATGTGTGCGTCCCGTGCAAAACTCGATGCTAATGTAAAAGCAAGGTTGAGAAACTGAAATCGGACTCAAGTTGGAAAGCGTCGCTTTGACTGTTGTAAACCCGGATAAGTTGGCAGAACTCAAAACATTTAAAGCAATCAATTGCCTCAATTTTTTTTAAGTTCTGAAATTTAAAGTTTAAGTAAGCAGAACTAGAAGATTTTTTTTTATACTTACACATTTCAAGTTAAGAACAATTAAAATGCATGAGTACACTAATTCATACAATTAACTTAAAACCTTCATGTAATCTCAATGTGAACCCTTTTATTAGTATTAACTTAGTTAGCTTTAAAAAGCTAATCTGCTAACATATTAGCAATAGTGTGTTATAACACTGTAAAAAATATTTTCATGATTTGTTATCACAACTTTTTATCTTTTGTCAAATCAACTTGGATAACTAATGTGTGAAGATAACACTATTTTGAGTTTCTTTTTATTAGGCATTCTTCATTGTATTAACTCACATTTTTAATTTCAACGAACTCAACATTTTAAGGCAACAAGGTAACTTGCTTTTTTTAAGTTAAAAACTTGCATTTTTTTTACTTGCATGAGCGCAGAAACATAAAGGTATTATTTGCTCTCAAATTAAGCTCATGCTCCACTCGTCACCATGATGGTAACTATCCTAAAACCAACATTAACAGAAATTCTTCTAAATTAGCATAACAAAACAATAGGGCTGTAACGATTAATCACGATTAATCAAAATCCAAAATAAAAGTTTGTGTTTACATAATATATATATTATAAATGTGTGTGTATTGTGTATAATTATTTTGTATGTATAAATACACACACATGCATGTATATATTTAATAAAAAAGTGTTATATATATATAAAATAGTTTTATTTATATATAATATAAATCATATAAAAATATATATGCAGTATATAAATGCAAATATTTCTCAAATATATACATGCATGTGTGTGTATTTACTATTTATATATACAAAATAATTATACACAATACACACTCATATATTATGTAAACACAAACTTTTATTTTGGATTTCGATTAATCGCCATTAATCGTTTACAGCACTAATATTATAGCCTATATATACAGCCCTAAAACATTAATCACTACTAAATCTCCCACTTTACATTAATCTTACACACACAAAAAACATTATATTACACTTAATTTTAGCATTTACTCTTTCTTTCGAGTGCCATCGGCAAAGCATGCTGGGAAATAGACATCCCAGCCGTTTCAGTGAAACTTAAGTTCGTCTAAATTAAAAGAAATAATTTCATAAAACTCAAAACAATGAAACAGTTCAGCTTACTTAAAATATATCAGTTCTGTGAACTTGAAAGAAAAAGAAAGTGATAAATACTCAAAGTTAATTTGACTGAACTAATTAGTTTAATTTAAGTTGGTCCTACTCAAACCAATTAAGTATTTTGAGCGTTAGGGTTTACAGTGACATTTTTACAACTTTCTTATTAAACTTTGGCATGTAACTCCTACTGTATATTGTTTTTGCTACGGACATGGATGAGATCTAAAATCATGCGGCAATAAGTGTGCTATTACTTTAAGCGTTCGGTTTTGACTCGGTTTTGTTAGATTTATGTTTGCAGCTAGAATAAAACAATTTGCTTGGATAAATTGGTACTAACAAAATAAATCCAAGATATACTTTGGCTTCAGATTACTGATTTATCTCTGTGTTAATTTGGATAGCTTCCTATAGAAATTGTACATATTATTACTGGTCGATACCAATATAAGTCAGTGCAATATTATTTATTTCTATTTGTGAATGTTTTTTTCAAACCACTTGCCATTTGTATGGGTATTTTGAAAAAATAATAATAATGTGGTCAGGGCTAATTAATGGCGATTTCAATATTGACCTAAAATAATCTTATTTAACACTGTTATTGTGAGCCATGATCAAAGTTATTTCACAATATGAGTAATTTTAAATATCAGTACATTAATTTTCACAATTATCGATACATCAGCAAAAACTAATATTAGGCAAACTAATGTAAGATAAAAGGTCCTACAAGTTAAAAGTAAACCGTAAAAAACAATAAATACAACAGAATGAAAATACAAAAAAAAAATCCAACTTTTTTTGAGTAGATTTTACTTCTTTTGAAAATACAAATTTAATAAGTGTTTTAGATGTACTAACAGTGCTAGTCAGATTAGTTATTCAAAAAATTGTAATCAAATGTAAAATAACACTGCATAGTCTTACTGCACACATTAAATATAGATTCATCCTTATTAAAGCTACTTAAAGCTACACTGTGTAATTTTTTTGTTGATTTTTTTAGCAAAAAACACTTTGTTCTTTCAAAATTATATGTGCTCATTAATGTATAATTACTTCCACCAACTAATCAAGTATTCTCGTAAGTGTAGAATCTGGCATTTATAATACATACGGAGGAGCTGCTCGAATGGCGGAAGCCATGTTGCGCCTCCATCTTGAAAATACATTAGCCAAAGAGGGACATTCCTGGAAATTCAAGCTTCGCCTTTCGTGTTTTTACACTCAGTGGCCCCGTGACGAATGCGAGCGGAGATTACTCACGACTGCTGGCAGATTTGGAATAATACGGCCACCGTACGAGTTAAAACGCCCTCGGAACGGGAAGGGCTAGAAAGTAATATTCAGTTGGTAGTCATATACAATTTCACCACTAGATGGGAGAAAATCCTACACAGTGTAGCTTTAAGTCATTCAGTCACGATCAGTGAGCGATTTTCTATATCTACTGTCGCTTTAAGAGATTATGCACGGATCCAATATACTGTTACACATTGTTTTCTTTCTCAACTGTGTACGTTTGCTGAAGACATCACATCACTGTGTTCATGTGAATATGTCCCATTTGCTTACAAGTGAAACTCTAAAAATTTGAATATGGTGCAAAAGTTAATTTATTTCAGTAATTCAACTTAATAGGTGAAACTAATATATTATATAGACTCATTACATGCAAAGTGAGATATTTCAAGCCTTTATTTGTTATAATTTTGATGATTATGGCTTACAGCTTATGAAAACCCCAAATATTGTGAAAAGGTGTTTATAAACTGTAAGCCATAATCAAAATTATAGCAAATAAAGGCTTGAAATATCTCACTTTGCATTTAATGAGTCTACATTCATGATTAAAACAAGAATAAAACAATTTGCCAGTGAGGTAAAAAAAAAAAAAAATCTATGTTCTCTGAAACTTTGACATCAGACTTGCGTTTTATCGCTGTATAAACTTACTTAGAAAGGCCCGGAGTCATATTTAGGAACCAGTTTTAGAATAAATCCTGGTAAAGCACTTAAAAAACTTCTTAGCGATTTTTGCATAGACATATTTCCTATAAAATGTTAAAATCTCCCTGTTTTGACACTTTGAATCATGAAAACCAAAGATCTGAATATCTCTTTCAACGTCCTTTCCAGTGTCCCGACCCAATGACCAGCAGATTATTGTGTTGACACACCCGTGCATGTGTTAAAAACACCAGCTCAGGCACTTTTAGCGTGTAATCCTGATAGAGGCTTGGCTTTTGAAGGGCACATTGTGTCGTTTGAATGACAATGAAAGGTACCAGGCGCATTACGCTTCGACACTGCGGCGGGTTTTGTGCATTCAAAGCCCGAAAGGCTCTCTGACATCATGTGGCGGCGCTGGCTTTTGTTTTTGTGTTAAATGTTTAGGGCTGGAGGAAAAAGATTCTCAAACAAAGCTGTTCGGTTCAATTAAAAGAGGAAATATCTCTTCCTGAATGAGGGATCCATTGAAACAAAGAGTGTTAAATTGATGGTGCCACAATAAAACTATTAGCAGGGGAGTAGACAGATGCTGATGTGCCGGTCCCCTTTCCAGGGATTATTATTTATTTACACTTCTCAATCACAGCCTCCCAGATGCCACCCGGACTCCACTGCGGAGTGTGTGCTGGGGGAGGGGTGCGTGTGTGTGTGCGTGTGTGTGTGTGTGTGTGTTTATGGTATGGATATAACCAGGGGTGTTGTGGCTCAGCTTTGGCAGTGTGTGCCCCTGATATGACACCTGGACAAACACTATTGGTGTCGAATCCAAGGACTGATTTCCAGCTCATGGAGAAACCCATTATTGATTTGTGCTGTTTATTCCAGAGGCACTTTAATCGCGGCAGGCCTACTGTACATGCCCACATCTGTCGCAAATTGCTCCTCTTGGAGGCTTTTTTTTTTTTTTTGCACGTATCAGCCGAAGGCATGACTTTTGAAATGTCTTATGCATTTAGATCTGGATTGGACGTTATTTTCCTTATTAGGGCTACTTGCCAAATAAGTAAATTGACATTGATATGATTTTACACGGTCAGAAAGAGATATTTATATTTCTCTTAATATTGCACATGCATTTAAAAGAGAATATTGAATTAGAAATGTTTTAATTAGAATTGATTTTAAAAAAGTACATTATCTTTATCGTCAATTATATTACATTTCTGCTTGTGAAATGTTACATACTGTTTGCATGGATATTTTGAGTATATTATGTAAGCTTGCACAGATCTACAATTGCACTTAATTAGACCAATATGATATTTTAAAAAAATAAATAAAAAATTATAACTGGTCGATACCAATACAATTCAGTGCAATGTTATGCATTTCTAATGTTTTTTCTAAAATGATTGCCACTGCTTCGTTTGTGGGGGTTTTATTGCTTAAATTACTTAATTGAGAGATACCTGAAAGTTACATGCAAGTGTTTAATTTAGTTTGTTAAATTCATAATTGTTAAGCTTATGTGAAAAGCACAATAGTTTTTGTTCTGGTATCAAAATTTTTATTATATAAAATATTGTGCTATTTCACTGGTATCACAATTAAATACTCATGCATATGTCATGCATTTCTACTTATAAACGTTATACATTATAAGTACATTGTAAGTGTTCATAGTAGAGATGCCCCGATGTATCGGCCGCCGATACTTATTGTCCAATTTATTTGATCAATTAAAAAAACATTGGTATATCGGCTATAGCATGGAAAAAGGCCAATATAACAAACCTATTTATTAATTAACTGCGTGAAGTCCCAGAGTTCTATAATGTCAGTTTCATAATCCAATGTTTTTCTCTGAACAAGTGAAAAATATCAGGCAAATAAATCCTATTAGTGCATACATCTTGGATATTATCTTGTATATTTGCACAGATCTACACTTGCACCTAAATAGACAAATATTTTATTTATTTATGCATAATTATTTTCAGCTGATATCACTATATAAATCAATGCAATGTTATGCATTTTCAATGTTTGTCCAAATTGATTGACATTGCATGAATATTTTGTAATCTTGCACAGAAAATTAAAATTTTCCTTTAAAAACATGTTTACTTCATTGCATGCCATTGTTTATTTTTTAGAAATCTAAAATATTGTGATATTTCACGTCATGCATTTCTCCGTCATGCATTTCTACTTTTAAACATTGTGCACTTTGCCAAAAATCATTGCATAGAGATTGAAGTGGATTTTTTTGTGTGCATATTCCTCCATCTTTGCACAGTTCGGGGGGGAAGCGTGCCGAAACTCCCGGTGGTGAGCGAGAGCCGTGGAGCCGCTGGGTTTCTGTCCTTGCCTTCCCTTGTCCTGAGAGCACTCCAGCACTCTCCTGTTTCCCAGCATGCACCCAGCCTCTCCTAAAAAACATCTTTATTCAGCTTCCTCACTAATGTCTGTAGCACAGGCATCAACATGCTTTGTGCGAAATGAATTACTGCTAATTAAAAATCAACAGAAATGAGCATGCAACACTCTGTGCCCCATTAATATTTTAACCAGCAGCAGCAGTAATTAAAGCGCCGCTAATTTTTTCCTCTCTCGCTCAGCATCCACAACCAGTCAATAAATTACATCAAAAAAGTACAGGTGTGTTTCCCTGTCAGGACTGTAATATCATGATAAATCGACATCATCCCTCATAGTTAACGCTCCCTGAATCGTCGCAGACTTGCATCTTGCTGTTATCTTTGCGCCGCTGAATGGGGGGGTGACGAGGCCTCTTGTTTCGCTAACACACAGGTGTTACGCCGTGCCAGATTCTCAGGTAGCAAATGGATGCTAAGAGCACCATTAATGGAGATGAAGGGGTTTGGTGTCTGAATGTTTGTTAAAAGAAGCTCCAAAAGAGACGGGCGTTTCTTTAACAGCTTTTCTCTCTCCAGGTGATGCGTGTGCCGCTGCTTTTACAGGTTTTGCTCTGTATAATCAGATTTTGTTTGCATATATAAGCGAGAGAGATAGAAATTGAATGTGTAATTTCTATATGTAGTGTACTGTATATTTAAAGGTGGACCTTTTATGCACTTTTTCAAAGTCTTGATGTTGTGTTTGGTCTCTACTAGAACAGGTTTTGATGCTTAAATGTTGATTATTTTTCTCATATTCTCCATTGTTGCGGCTTCTCTCTTCCCAGTCTGTCAGTTTACTTCCTGTCTCTATGAAGCCCCTCCTTCAGAAAAGCACACTGTGCTCTGATTGGTCGGCTGGAGCAGTGTGTTGTGATTGGTCGAGCGCTTCGAGTGTTTGGGAAATGTCCCTCCCCTTACCATAACCGCCAGTTTAACACACTACTAACTAACTTAATCAACCAGGCCCCGCCCCTTTATTCTGCGTATGAATTATTATAATGAGGAATATTGTGACGTGTTCGATTCCTGAAAGAAACTCAAGACTACAATGGAGGCGTTTCAGGAGTTCAGAAACACTGATATAGAGAATAACTGGAACTTTTCAGACCATTTTCATGATCAAACCGCAACATTACACACTAAAGAAATATGAAAATGAAAGAAAGCATAAGAGGACCCCTTTAAAACATTTTATTGCTCAGAGGTTGTTCTCTGTTCTCAGGAGGCTTGTCAGATTTTTTTTTTTTTACATACGATTTCATTGAAGAAATTAAAGTAGATGCAATTGAGCCTGTTTTTTTGGAATAGAGTAAAAATATAAAGATATAAAATAATGTGGATATTAGTGCAGAAGCTGGTGAGAAGTGATTCAGCTTATATTGAAATCGCATACTTTGATAATTTGATAATTTTGATAACACTGTTCAGACATAGCTCTAATTTTCTTTGAGAAGCAGGAAAAATTGCTTTATTTATTTTAATATTATCATTCACTCTAAAAAATGCTGGGTTGTTTCAACCCAATTTTGGGTCAAATATGAACAAACCCAAACGTTGGATCAAAAATGCAGTTTAAAAATGTAACCCAATGGTTGGGTTTGTCCATATTTGACCCAAAATTGGGTTAAAACAACCCATCATTTTTAGTGTAAGAGTAACAGTTTTGAGATAAAGTATTTAATCTTATTACATCTAGAAATGTTGCATTTTCTTTTATTGTCCTGATTAGTAATCTCAACTTTTTTTAAAGGCTTCAGATCATAGGCTATCATTTAAGTTATATTATGAAACACTATATTGTCCAATATGGACAAACCCAGCCATTGGGTTACATTTTTAAATTACATTTTTAACCCAACGTTTGGGTTTGTCCATATTTGACCCAAAATTGGGTTGAAACAACCCAGCATTTTAGCAAGTAGACAGTATGTACTATTTCATAAAAGATGTTCCTAGCAACAGATTATTACTGGCGCTTTGCTTTCTTTGTTTTAACTGCGGGGACAAAACCAAAGGTACTGTAAAAAAAAAAAAAAAAGTTTTCTAGACTCAAACACATTTGGTCGACATCTTTCATGTTGAAATGTGTGATTTTGTATGTGTGCACGTGTACGTGTTTATGTAATGACATGATGTTATTGCAAATCCACAGATTTTTTTGACACGTACTCATAAACAGACACCCACACTTCACTCATTTTTTTTTTTTTTTTATTAAGTTATGCTGTGAAAATCTGTAATTGCTCATATGTCAGGGCAATCTAGACCGTATGAACTCAGTTGTGGGATTTTGACAGGTATAATATTGACTGGATGGAAAATAGAGCTGAAGAAATGAAGGCCTTTCTAAATAAAAGTCCACTCTTGGTTTCTGTAGGAGGTTATGACTGCAATATATCATTTGAACCCATGACAAAGATTATCCATAATATTGGGCCTTAACTTCACATTATCTGATATGAGTCATGCCTATTTGTAAACAATGCTGGTCTTGTGTTTCTCTGGGCAACAAGTCAGTCTTCACATTTGATAAGATTATAAGCATTTAGATGATAAACTCGGTCAACAAGTTCAACAAGTCAAAAGACTGGTTTCAGATTCTCTCAAATGTAAAGTGTGTTTGTTTTTTAAAGGGTTTATGGATTTCAGGCTGATTTTTACCCATGCCAGCGGTTTACATATATCTAATGCGATTGATTAATTGATCAGAATGAGTATAATCTTCACACACAGTAAATGGCTGATCGGATCAGATTTACGTGCAAAGCTTTATTACATTATATTTTTGTATTACAAAAATATTACTGTATTTTTGCTGTATTACGTATTAACTGAAATAAAACTGAAATAAAATATAAATAGTTGGAGAAACAAAAATGAGAAATGTGGCCTTAGATGGCAATAACCTAAAATAAGTTTTAAGTTGAAGCATTATTAACTGGAAATAACTAAAAATTAAAAGAAATAAAATCCAAATAGCAATATTGGTGACACTTTATTTTACAGTGTCCTTGTTACATATGTTACATGTAATTATCATAGTAATAACAGTAAATGATGCATAATTACATGCAACTAAACCTCAACCAAACCCTAATCCTAACCCGAATAACTCAAAACATTTAAGGTAATCAATTGCCTCAATTTTTTTAAGTTATAAATTCAAAGTTTAAGCAGAACTAGCAGACTTTTATTTTGTACTTATACATTTCAATTGTTCTTAACTTGAAATGTATGAGTACACTAATTCATACAATTAACTTAAAATTTTCATATAATTTCAATGTAAACACTTTTATTAGTATCCTAAAACCAACATTAACAGAAATTCTTCTAAATTAGCATAACAAAACATTAATCACTGCTAAATCTCCCATTTCACATTAATCTTGCACACACAAAAAACTAATTACACTTAATTTTAGCATTTACTCTTTCTTTCGAGTGCCATCGGCAAAGCATGCTGTAATAGACATCCCAGCCGTTTCAGTGAAACTTAAGTTCGTCAAAATTAAAAGAAATAATTTCATAAAACTCAAAACAATGAAACAGTTCAGCTTACTTAAAATATATCAGTTCTGTGAACTTGAAAGAAAAAGAAAGTGCTAAATACTCATAAAAGTTTATTTGACTGAATTAATTAGTTTAATTTAAGTTTGTCCTACTCAAACCAATTAGTTATTTTGAGTGGTAGGGTTTACACCCTATAGTAAGTACAGTACATTTAGTTGCTTAATGTTACTCAGTACTTAAATACATAATTACACTGTAACAATGACACCTTAAAATAAAGTGTAACTGCAATATTAAAAAAAAAAAATCATAAAATGACAAAAGCACATAATGCCAGATTTAACTAGATTAAAACAAAAATTAACATAACTAAACGTATGAAAATAAAAGCTAATAGAGTCGGGTTCCAGAAGTAAAAACTCTTAATTTTCGAATTGATTTATTAACTTATAAACCTTTAAAGTTGTTCGCAAAGACCCGCCCCCCTTAGTTACTATCGCTATGTCCGACAAGCTACGCCGCTCTCACACACACACACACTCACACACTCACACACACACACACACACACACACACACACACACACACACACACACACACACACACACACACACACACACGTTCTCACGCGGTGAGAAATACGTCGTGGAGCAGAGAGACACTGACAGACACAGACCAGCTTACTTTTCGGTTACTTTTGATATTAAATATATTAAACAAAGTCTCACCTTTCAAATTTGGTAATTTTTAAAAAGAAATTTAAACAATAAGTAGCGTTTTGTGGCTCTTTAATGTGTCGTGACAGATCGCTCAGTTAAAGCCGCTCGTGAACTGATCATCTCTTCCTTCTAGTTCATTTATAGCATCAAATAAACATGAATGAACATCAGAAGGAATGTTGTTTTAACCGCGGACAGACGTCAGTACACTCCGCTTCTCAAGCTCAAATCCTCCATGTTAATCTACTAACTCTCCTGACTGCTTTGTCCGACAAAATGGCGGATGGCGAAGTATGATTGGTCAGATCACCTGTCAATCAAGCTCCCTGCGAAGGGTCAATTGGATATAGACCTAAAACCAATCAGAGCGGTCGCTATCGTGTAAAGCCCGCCTCAACGTTTGTGATTGGTGCCTCGATTTGGAAAAATTGGAAATGTGCTTGAATGGCTCTCGGCCAGACGGACTTGCAGAGCAAATCTCTAATTTGCCGGAAGTTCGTCAGGGTTTTCCAGGCTAACATTACCCATGATGCTATACAGAAGATTCCACCAATCGGAGAGTCCAAACTCTCAAAAAAAGTGGGTGTGCAATAGGCTAATGCACTCTATTCAAAGTATAAATAACACTAGAATAATGTGTTAAATAGAAGAATAATTGTTATGTAAACCTTGAAATCTGACTCCTTTCACAATTAAATCAAGTCATGCATATGATTTTTAATTGATTTCAGACAGACGGGGAATTTCGTTTGGCTGGAGTTGCAGTGTGTCTAAAATAGAAAGTCCATCATCTGATGGTGCTTGCTCGCTTTATTGATATCCTGGGAGTCTCGGATTTCAGGATGCGGATTCTGTTCTTTGTCTTGAGGTAAAGTTAGCAACATGAGAAGAAAGCTTCTTGTTATATATGACGGATCTGAGTTTCCTGACATTGGTCAGCTGACTTAATGGCCTTCTCTGACAGGACTCGCACGCTTCTTGTTGTTATGCTAATGTTATAGACGCTAAATGCTGTTTTACATGCAAATTAATGAGTATGTATATGTGAATGACACTTGCTATCTGCAGTTGTGTTGACTAAAATCTGTACATGCAAACATAGTCATTGTGTTTTGTGGTGCTATAATGTTGCTGTATCATCTACAAAATAGCAGGATGTAAAATTTATTTGAATCCAATGTTTTAGTCTTTTACTGATTAACAATTTATAATGCTAGCAGTTCAACAGAAAAGTGAGATATCATTTCTTATATGCCAAAATATGCCATTTTCAGTTCAAAACTTTTAACCAGTTTCTTCTATTACACACACACACACACACACACACACACACACACACACACACACACACACACACACACACACACACACACACACACACACACACACACACACCATATGCCGTTTATGAATGCTGTAATAATTGTATATGAAATTAGAGTGAATTACATGAAGCTTTCTCAATGAGCTTAGAAACTGAGGGCTTTATATGAAATGATGCACTACATATGAGAAACTATAATGAAATATAACTCATTACAAGCTAAATTTTCAACAACAACAAAAAAATAAGTCCCTTCCACAGAATAGTGTTTGAAGGAAAGTTTAGGGATCATGGATACAGAAACTTCACGCCACAAGACCTGACGTTAGTAATATTCAGAGGAGTAAATCCCCCATACATACATAAGAGTAAATATGTATTTCATATTTCAATTCTGGTTATGTTTGCACAACTCATGACACTAATGGTTTAGTACATGCAGTGTGTGAAATATGATTTATTAGTCTGTTTGTATGTCTTCGGCGTGACCTTTGTGTCGTTCCCATGCTGCTTTATGCTGACTGTTAATTGTGAATTAATCCTTGAGATTTAACGTTCACTTTCTCTGCTGTCTCTTTAGTTGAGTGGGAAAAATAACTGTGGTAATGATGTATAGATTGACAGAGCTGATGGAAGAACGGATCTGTACGCACATTAACAGAAGCAGAGGCCCGGTTCATCCAGCTTATCACAATCTGAGTTATAACTCGTATTAAAACATATCCTGGCTCTTCTCAGACTTATAATGGGAGTGAATGGTTCGTGAGATTTTGAAGCCCAAAAAAGTGCATCCATCCATCATAAAAGTAATCCATACGGCTTCAAGGTTATCAAAAATATCAATAAATAAAGGCTTATCCAAAAAAAAAAAAAAAGTATGCTTACACTCTAAAAAATGCTGGGTTGTTTTAACCCAAATTTGGGTAAAATATGGACAAACCCAGCCGTTGGGTTACATTTTTTTGAAACAACCCAGCATTTTATGTTTCATACAATATATTTAATTGTAGTGTTTGTATTGTTCATAATTCATAGTTGTAAAATATACTGTCTAGCACTGAAATACACTGGGGGGAAAAACAACAACTTTACAATAATACTTAAGAGTAAGGAATTAGAATGAAAACAAATTTAAATGTATTTTCATATTTAAATTCATTTAATTTTTAACCAGAAAAGCAAAGTTTGACAATTGCTGCATGGATGGATAAATAAAAAGATTGATGATCTAATGATTATTAATGAATTTGATCATTATTATTTTAATTATTTATAATTTATGATTTTTAATTAATTATTATTCATTCATATTATATATCAAACAAATATATATTTTCATTAAAATTCCTGTGGTTGCTATGAACCGTTTTTTTTTTTTTTTTTGGAAAATGTATTCTTCATAAAAAGTTTCTTCCCAGCTCTTCCGCAAGAAATAGTTCTGTCTGACCAAAAAGTTTATCATAAAATATGCAGAAAGATTTGTTGCATGCATTATAAATAACCTGATGACTCTTCACAAGTCTTCACAAAACCTGTCCTCTGTAGATCATCTTCATGTATTATATATTATTATATTTCCCTGCGATATCTGCGGGTCAGACGCTTCTCTTTATAAGACTAACGCAACAGAAGTGAGTGTCATAGATTACACAACACAAGATTTATTGAGCTAGAAATAAACGTCATCGAGTTCTGTCAGTGTTATTCCTCGTCACGGTCCGATAAGCCTCATCTGCTGAGAGTTGCTCGACTCGTCCAGGGCTTTTTATTTTTGACACTAGAAATGCCTTGCGTCGTCCGTCGTGGCTCAGGGGAAACTGGAAAAATGAGAATATGGTGCAAAAGTTCATTTATTTCAGTAATTCAACTTAAAAGCTGAAACTAATATATTATATAGACTCATTACATGCAAAGTGAAATATTTCAAGCCTTTATTTTTTATCATTTTGATGATTATGGCTTACAGCTTATGCAAACCTTTTCATAATATTTAGGGTTTTCATAAGCTGTAAGCCATAATCATCAAAATTATAACAAATAAAGGCTTGAAATATTTCACTTTGCATGTAATGAGTCTATATAATATATTAGTTTCATCTTTTTAGTTGAATTACTGAAATAAATGAACTTTTGCACCATATTCTCATTTTTCCAGTTTCACCTGTGATCCTGGATCACAAAACCAGTCACATGGGTCAATTTTTTGAAATTGAGATGTATACATCATATGAAAGCTGAATAAATAATTTCTCCATTGCTGTGTGGTTTGTTAGGATAGGACAATATTTGGTCGAGACACAACTATTGAAAATCTGGAATCTGAGGAGCAAAAAAAATGTAAACATTGAGAAAATCTCCTTTAAAGTTGTGCATTTATGTTCACGATTGTGCTGCATTCACTCACAAAAATACATGTTTTATATATTTACGGTAGGAAATGTACAAAATATCTTCATGGAACATGATCTTAATATGATTTTTGGCATAAAAGAAAAATTGATCATTTTGACCCATACAATGTATAGTTGGCTATTGCCACAGATAAACCAGTGCGACTCCAGACTGGGTTTGTGATCCCGTGTGTGTGTGTGTGTGTTCATGCATGTGGCGTTGAGCTGAGCGTCTCGTTGTTGAGTTGTCTGCTCCCAGCACAATGAAATTACATGTTTGTGATCTTCATCTCACAGACGTATTCAAGGCCCATTTATTTGGAATTGCTTTTAG
>JARPMJ010006843.1:15000-25000 GCA_033366665.1 Phoxinus dragarum | reverse complement strand
TTGCTTTTAATCACCCCTGTCAATCTGAAACCCTCATCATGTATCCTGAAGTATTTCTCTATTTGTCTCAGCAGTTCCTGCACTTTTTCTGCTTCCATCAAAACTTGTCTCATCAGTTCACCGTAATTGCCTCATTACATTTCTGTTAATTAGCCAATACAACCTAATGTTTTACTTTCTTTTCACAGCCTTTTGTTCTAGAACTTTTTTACTTCCAATTAGATAATTCTTAAATGTGAGTTCTGTTGCACATGCACTTTCCATAATACAGCTTTGTACAACGGTGACCTTTTCTACGTTTCATGCTTTCTTGCCTACGAACTGGGGGGAATATTGCATTTAAGCGTTTCTTTCTGTCGGGCTTTGTTGTACGAAACGCATCACATTCACTGCCTCCCAATTTCGAGTCTCTTTGTACGTGTCAGCCGCGGCGTTCTTCCCTCATGTTTAACTGTGAGAAAGTTCTGAGAGTCAGTTTGTTTGTAAAACAAGGCAATTTAAACGAGCAGCTGGCACCAGAGATCAGCGTCTAACAACACTTCTTCTGCTTCCTCCCTGATGCGGTGCAGATCGATGTCTAGACATACATCTGTTGGTGTGCCCCGCTACTCTTCATGGAACGGTGCATTGAGAGGCATGCATTGAGAATGTGTGCGTCTGCTCTGTTTGCACAGACTTATTTAAAAAGAGCCAGATCCTTCAGAGGGCCGATGAATGACAAATCAACAATCTGTTTGCAGACACTCAGTTAAGCGTTCCCTCGTATTGGTCGACGGTTACCTTCTCAGGTTCACTTTCTAGAAGAGTTGGCTCACCGATCTGTCATTTGCTGCTATCGTCATGATCTTTTGAATAATATTTATGACTTTGTCATTGGCTAATGTTGGAAAGTTTGATGCAAGTACAGCTGATTTACTGACCGGCATTGGTTGAACACACAAAAAAACAATAAATATAGTCTCAAATAGAGGCACAGGTCTATGCATTTCAGAGGAATCAACCTATACATTTCTTACTTGTAAGTTGTGGATGCATAAAGTATTTGGCATCACCTTTATGCACATTCTACTAAAAAAATATAAAAATCCCAAACAAAACGGATGCATTAAAGCGTCTGGTTTTCACACGCTGCACTGCTTAAAATGCAGAGGCGTGCATCATTTCTTTTAGCTTCCCTGGCACTCCATCTGCAATTCTTAAAGTATTTAAATTTGACATACCCAAATCATTTTGTTGAAAATAATGCACAACACTCTGTGCCGAGTGGCCCAATTTGTAAGCCGCTAACTTTCCTCTGACTTTGTGCTTCTGTTCGTGCAACAGAAGCCGCTTGATGTGACTGTGAACACCCCGTCTGAATCCCATCACTGTGTGAGTGCAGGAACGCAGCTATTGTTTGAGATTGATCAGTCCTTGGCCCAGTTCTGTAGGCTTTGTAGGGGCCTTTCGCAATTCAGCATCCTTCGACAGAACTAACATAGTCATAGATTTTTCCCCCAATTCAACGTGTGACCACATTTCCTTACTTTAGATTGACCCCGCTGATCCTCCTTTGTGCTGGAGTGAAGATTAGGGAGCGAGCAAGTCGGGCTGAGGGCCTTGCCAGAGACTCGGCAAGCCTTATCCTGCCTGAAACCTCCCTTCTGCAACATTCCCAGTTCCGGCCCATGCCAGTCTATATGACTTATAGAGTTTGGGCCTTATACTGCCAATCCCACTTAGAGTGCATTTTTCTGATAAACAAAAGCACATTCAAGCTTTAGCTTCTCATTTCACACTGTGTGCTTTGGCTCGGGGCAATGCTTTCCTGGAGCCCTTGGCCTACAGTCCAAAGAATGGCTCCAGTTGGCTTTCCTTAAAAAAAAAAGAAAAAAAAAGAAAAAGCAGCCACATGTGGAGGATTAGACTCCATCTTTCATCCTCCACGCTCTCTACTCGCCCTCTTCTACCCAAGCCCACCGGCTCCCCCTCAGCGCCTAAACTCACGGACACACACAAACACCCACACGTGTATCCGCACCTCCAGCTCCTGATCAAACTTACCTCAGCAGCTTCGGTCCAGCTCATCTGCGAACGGTAAGAACTTCTTTGGCAGCGGCAGAGGCAGAAGAGAGTCTATTTAGGGCAACAGAATTTGCATTATCGTTAGCGCGTGTGCAGGTCTGTACTGGCCAAATAAACAGCTTGTAAGTTTCTAAGAAAGTTTCTCCTTTTGTTTCCGCTCACCGCCCACTGGCCTTTGTGGATGCAGCCCGTTTGCAATCGGTTTTTGTGTGTGAATAGTTTGGAAACATGTTAAGCACACTATTACGCATATGGTGCTCTCAACCCGATGATAGTTGCACTTAACATATTCCATATTTTAAATGCGTGTTACTTGAGAAACATGCACCAGATGGAATGATAGAGCAGTGCATGACAAACATGACTCTTAATACACCCACTATTAAATATGCTGAGCCTCTGATCAGACAATAGGCAACCCTATGCGAACCCTTTGTCTTCAACTCGACAGGAATATCAGAGCGGTTATTAGAGGAGGATGTGAAATGATAGCTGTGTTGCAGGTTGACCCCCGAGGGCATGGCCTGTCTCTAGGAACAGATGTGCCACCCACTCGCAACAGTTGTACTCTTCCCACAATGCCCTGGTGGGAGTAGCTTGGGCTAGAAGAGGACAAGATAATGCTGTGTGTGTAAACTGCTTTGCCGTTTGTGACTGGGGCGCATCTTCAGAAAGGTGTCTAAGGTCGGAGACTTCTCAAGCAGGTCAAATCTTCAAGGTAATCGCAGGCCGATTGGGAACAGTCCCTTTGTGGAAGTAATAGTGCATTTTTATATATGGGTGGGAATCTTTTGGGTCACGATTCAATCCAAATGAATTCCGGGACGCATCTTGGGAAAGGTGTCGAAGACTTCCCTGTAATCGCAGACCGATTGGGAACAGTCCCTTTTGTGGGTTTTGTGGAAGTAATAGTGCTTTTTTTCTTTTGGATTCCCACGATTCGATTCAAAATCATTCTCGATTTAAATCAAATTTAAATTCTACATATTTATAATCTATGATCGAATCTGAATTGCTTCGCCGTTTGTGATTGGGGGGGGGGGGGGCGCATCTTGGGAAAGGTGTCGGAAGGTCGAAGACTTCCCAGCTGGTCAAAACTTCAAGGTAATCGCAGGTGTCCCTTTGTGGAAGTAATCGTGCATTTTTATATAGAGTTGGGAATCTGTTGGGTCACGATTCAATTCCAAATTAATTCTGGGGCGCATCTTGGGAAAGGTGTCGAAGACTTCCCTGTAATCGCAGGCCGATTGGGAACAGTCCCTTTGTGGAAGTAATAGTGCTTTTTTTTATATAGGGGTGGGAATCATTTGGATTCCCACGGTTGATTTAAAATCAATTCTCGATTTGAATCAAATTTAAATTAGATATATTTAAAATCTATGATCGAATCTGAATTGCTTCGCCGTTTGTGATTGGGACCGGGGCGCATATTGGGAAAGGTGTCGGAAGGTCGAAGACTTCCCAGCTGGTCAACACTTCAAGGTAATCACAGGTGTCCCTTTGTGGAAGTAATAGTATTTTTTTTTTAATGTGGTCAGCTTCTTGAAAGCATACAGAAGTGACCTTTATTAATTTTTTTGTGGCGACTTACCAAAGGCCAATCTCGAGACTAAGACGAACTGATATCCGTTTCATTCCGCATCATTAAATTGGAAGCACTGGGTGACAGCTTGACTCTTGGGGAACATGGCCAGACTGATGAAATGAGATCATAAGCGAGATAAGCGTTGTGAGTGCAGGGACTAAGTGGAATGAACGCTGTTGACACATGAACTGAGCAGTTGCACACGACTTTGTGCGGAAATTCGTTGTGTCAATACAGTCGCTCATTTCTCTGATCCCTTCCCACAGTCCCACACCCCACCGGCTTCCCTCGGTACGCCAGGGAATGAGAGTGGATTATTGGAGTCTTTGGGTTCACAATCACCTATTTTCCTGAACTTCCTCGTGCCTTTTATTTCCAGGTATATTGTTTTTGATCCGAGGTGCTATTTACTGTATTGTGGTAGCGAGCAGTTAATTGTGTTTTATTGTCCGAGAGCTTTATTGGGTGTTTTTGTGTGTGTGTGTGTGTGCCAAAAACCCAGCAGGTTGTCTGTAGATAATCACAAACTTCCTATCACGAAAAATTACTTATTAAAAGTCGCCCCCCATAAACTTTGTGTGGGGTTTTGCCACTTAGCAGGTTAGCTAAGGAATCTCAGCTATGAACTGAATAAAAGCTTAAATTCTTCAGCTTATCCGTGTTTAAGGTGGATGCGTCACTTCATGTCCTCTGTGACCATTTCCAAGGAAGGCGAACAGAAGGGACCGCCGCTGCCGAATGCACATTGATCAGCTTCGCCTTCCTCCCCCTGCTTATTTATTTAATCTTTTCAGAGCTAGATTTGTAGATTCATTCAAACTCTTGAGATCCCGTGTGTGTTATTCCCAGAGGGCAGAAATTAATTCCTCCTCCTTGTCGTCGTCCTCCTCCTCCTCTCTTTCAGCACTGAGGTGCAGTGGGCTCTCTTTCTCTCCCCGCCGAGAGAACGCCGAAGAGGAGGAACCAGTCCTGAGGGAATCTTGTCTATATAGTATTTCATCCACACTTTAATCCGCTGCTATGTTGAATGGTTCATAGGGAATAAAAAGACAAAGCTTTTGTTTATGATTCTAATATTAGCCTCTTGGCATTTCTTACATAAATGAGAGCCTGCCCTACGGCAGCACTATTGATTTCCCACATCCACAAAAGTCAGCCTCCGTCCTTACAAAATAAGGCTCAAGAGATTATGGGAAAATTAAAAGCGAGCTAAATTTCTGTTATTTTTTGTCGGATTGACCGCTAATATGAATAATTCAGGCTGCATCTCTGCTTTGTGGACTTTGGTTTGCTAAGAAGCGTCTGAGAAATTCGTCCCAGATTTGATAATAATGAGATCGTAGACATTTAGAAACAAAAGTTAGTTATTAGTTAAATGTCCTGTAGACAACACCAAAGCCTTATTGGTTTTGTCATCTAATTTTAAATGCACATTTGCTTTATTAACGGGTATAATTTTTTTGTTTTGTTTTCACAATTAACAAAATTTATTAAATCCTCGTTGTACAGACGCATCAGCACGTAATCCTGGTCACATGTGGGGTTCGTTTCCCATTTCCAGGCTTACAAATGAACGTATTTAGCTAATAAACAGCAGAACTTCGACTATATTAGAATCATTTAAAAAATATATTAATCGTAGATTACACCTCTTAATGCAAAAGGCATTTGCATTTTAGAAAAACGAAGGACAAAAGCTCCCCGGTTCTTTTATTTTGAGGAAGCGCTTGGCAACCCTGAAATCAGCGACAGGTCTTAGAATGAAAGAACGACAGGAAAAGATAGAACTGTAATCCCAATCAATGCACTTCATAAAGCACCTTCTTCCTAAAATGTGTGACTAATGTGCACAAATCTCTGGGTTTAAAAGCTGTCAGCGGAGATGGCTAGAGTTGTTGCTTTGCCATTCATCTCCCCAACGTAATAAACCGACTCGTTTGTTTGTTCTGTTTGCTTTCTTCCTTTCGTTTTGTCCTTTCGTCTGAGCAAATGTACCTTGAGGTCTTGTGTAGGGTTTCCCTTTTCAAGCTGAGCTTCGACAAGCCTGCGTGCTTCGTGCTTCCGTAATGACATTAAACAGGAACATTTAAAGGGCTTTCGGCGAGAGCCGCATTGTCTGCTCTGAAGGCTTCCAGAAAGGGCTTTTATTATGTTGTGGATTTAATGCCAGTGTGTGTTACCTGATAACATTAAAGCAGAGAAGAACGAAGCAGGAATATTCCCACGCTGGCAGAGCTTCAAGAATATTGACCACCAACAGGATTTCAGCTGATGCTGGGCATGTATATTCATGGGCGCAGAAGCGCCTGATTACCGCCAATACAGAGTTATATCTGGGGAGGTTTAATTCATTAGCTCTCATTTCTTTTTATCTAGCTTTTGAGTTTGGAGGTTAGCGCGCCGGTGCCGAGCTGGATAAATGTTGTTTGTTGCCGTCTTCCAGATGGATGAATGCGGCAGACGCTCCTGCCCTCCTCGGTTTACCGAGCTCTCCCGGCGATCTTCGAGTTCTGTTAAAAGGAGCGAAACAATGACGCATTAGTGAAGTATTGTGTTCCCCGGGGCGCATTAAATGTGTCTTGCTTTGTTTTAAAAAACTCATTTGAGCACCTCAATCAGGGAACGTCGAATGTGGACTTGTTCAGGTGTGCTTTTGCTCTTTTTTTCTGTCGAAAATGAAGTAAATTAAACCGATAAAATGAAGTTTACTTCCAGTTGAATTGATAATTCCCGCAAACCTAGGAAAACTAGTCATTTTCACCGGGCGGTGTTGGAGGTAGAAATAATGACAGTGTTTCAGACTTGTTTGATCATCCCTAGCAAATCTGAATGGTAAATTTATTCCGCAGGTGTTGCACATGGAATAATGTTTTAGCATAATGAGGATAAGATGTTGATGGGGGTACAGTACTCAGATGCTCAGTATTTTAGACACAAAAAGCCCCCCGTCATTGATCCATGCTGAATGCCAACGATATATTCACTCCAAGGTTGTTGTTAACCATCAAAAGTTGCGTCTGTGTTGTTTTGCAGGAGTGAAGATTCGTTTGCAGGTTGTATAATTGCAGGCGCTTCTCATTATGGCTAAGGCCTGAGACGCACACAGATGCGCTTCTTGCAGGTCACACACAGGTACGTGTTGCATTCTCCGGTTTTCACTTTCAGCCCTCGTCCCAATGTCCGTACTATCCATCCTAAATAGTGTGTGAGATTAAAATAAGTGTGTCCCAAAGCATAGTATGTTGAAAAGAGTATGTCAAAAGTCCCCGATGGTCTACTATTTCCGGTAGTGTGGATCCATGCTCACAATAACAGCTGATATGACCCACAACCCATTGCGCTTTGGAGGAACTACAAACACGAGTAAAAAGTGTCAAAAAACTACAAAACATGGCGGATATGCGCGACCAACGGTGAGAGGTTTAGATAGAGGGTTTGAGTGACTAAGTTTTACCTGATAGAAAAATATTTATTTAATGTTATTCGTGTTATATTTCATCTGCAATCACAATGTGGACTTTTTGGCCATTAACTTTTAAATGCATCATTATGCATTAATATATGGACACTGCAGATCAATTCTGCATTTCTCTCCGATACTGTAGGAAATTAATTGTGGGGGATTTTATCTTTGACAAGATGATTGACAGGCCAGTTTACTGTGACCGAGAGCAACCGTTAAAGACTCGATTGAATGACGTGAAAGTGTGTCCCAACAAAGCTTGTGTACTTTTTTGCTACACTCTAAAAAATGCTGGGTTGTTTTAACCCAAACTTGGGTCAAATATGGACAAACCCAACCGTTGGGTTAACATTTTTAATTAAAAAAATTAACCCAAAATTGGTACACACTCAAAAGTATTACTTTTTCTTCAAAAAAAAGAGTAAGCGAATTGAGACTGAGCATGTTTAATAACCAGCAGGTGAAGGTTTGATTGGGGGTTTATATGAGCATTTGTCCCTGCTGGTGATTGTCATTACTACACCATTATGTCGGTAAGTTTTTGCCTTTTGATGCTCGTGTGTGGTCTACGATATTTTGCATACGCGCATATAGTAAAATTGTATTTTATTGTAGTGTACTGTATGGTTTACCAGTGACCTTTTTGACCTTTTTTTTTCCTAATACAGGTTGACTGCATGGCATTTATAGCTCAGGTGATTATCTTGAAAAAATATTTCCAGAACTGAAGCAAAGATGGCCGCATAATGGCTGGGGAACTCTATCGCCCCCTTGAGTCCTGAGGTGAATTACATATTGGCCAAGTCTTCACATTTGCATGCATTTATTTATTTAATATTTTTGCTAAAAAATGCTGGGTTGTTTTAACCTAATTTTGGGTCAAATATGGACAAACCCAGCCCATTGGGTTAAACATTTTTAATTGCATTTTTGATCCAACGTTTGGGTTTGTCCATATTTGACCCAAAATTGGGTTAAAATAACCCAGCCTTTTTTTCGAGTGTGGGCAACAACATTACTAATTTGACAACAAATAACAGGACAATGTAAGATTTTAATATATTATATATACATACACAGTTCTCACTGGGCTGCTAGTCCAATCAGGGACTCTCAATTGCTATTATAGTCTAAACGCATTGCTCAACCAGATGAGGTGCTGAACTCATGGTTGATCCCACGTGCGTTTATCTCGCCCATATTACTCTATTATCCTGGTAATATGAAGCAGAGCTAGTAAAGACTCAGGAATCTCTTCACTTGGGTGTAAATTACAGAGGCGCCTGGGGCGTTCTCTACCCTCTCTCGCTGGCACCTTGCCCCGTCTCATCCTCGCACACATGTACAAGACAATGACTATTACCCGACACACCTGGGTTCTGGGCCTCACAATCTTCTTAATATCTTTTAAATCTTCACATAAGGTATGCCTTCCATAGGGCTTACAATACCATTTGCTCTAATAAACTCTTTTGGCAGAGGTGCATGCAAGCTGCTTTCGTCGGCCCCCGGAGAGAAGAGCGTAACGTGGAGGGCGAGGCATCCCAAAATATGAGGATAAATCGCAGGTAATCCTGCAGGACCGGAGCACTGGTAATCAACACGCTTCCAACTGGAAACATTTTACAATTCTTCATCTTAATTTAACTCTTTTTTTTATCTTTACCTGGTAATTCTTAGCAGCAGGTGCAATGGTGTTTAGAAAGGAAAGGCTGTCGGATGCGAAACGAGAGCTTTTAAAAGGGGGGGCGATAAGCAAATCAAATTAATGACAATGAGTGTTTGTGGAGAGAAGGCAGGCAGAGAGCTTGTTTGAGCCCATCGTGCGTGCCATGTTAAACACTTCACTCGCCGTGGAGGGGCTAATCCAGTCTCCGACAGCTAGCTGATTATACGAATAAACTACACACGCTCGCGTCGAGAGAAAGGAGCATCCCTCGTTAACGTTCAAGCTCACTCCAACAAGGAAGTAATTAAGACGCCACCCCTTCCCCCCCGCGCAAACCAAAAAAAAAAAAAAAAAAAGAGGAATGATTTTAAGTGTTGTCTAATAGACCGGCTTGAAGGTGTTTATTTTATATTGTCTCGGTGCAGAAGTCATTATGCGGTTGAAGGGGGCTTACGGGGAGCTAAACGCAGCGAGGCGAGTTCGAGGAAAGTCTGACGCTCCGGGCTTCTCTCTGCGACGCACGCGCTCCACAGTTGCAGAAGCATATGAACTGTCGCTTGTTGTTTTAAATAATAGATTGCCTTCCCTAATTTCCTTCCTGATATTTTTGGCAGAGTCAAGAGTCTTTTGGATGGGCAGCATCTGTCAGACCTCGACGCAGGCCAAGAAAACATTCCCCACCCGAGCCGTAAGAGGAGAAGAGCACATGTAGAGCTGGAATACTGCGACAGTCGGCAGGTGACGCTTAAACTGCTTCAACAAACTTTTAATAGATTAAGAAGTTCTTTTTGAGCACTTTTGTCATTGGTTTTAGTTTTGTGTGAGTGTGCGTTGCGATCGAGGGTTAAGTAGTTTAACAGTGATTACAGTGAAGTGATATTTGATTATTATCTCCTGAAATGGCAACTCCTCCAGCTTTCTGTTCTCTTAACAATAGTTTAATTGTTAGTTTGGACACCCACTCAATAGACGGGCGAAATGAAGAGCAGTAATGGAAAAGAATTATGGGGGGAAATGGCATGAAATGAATACATTTTCAAAAGCACCTGCATCTCTATTTTTTTTAATGAAATATATTTTGATTAGTCATGAGAGCATCTTTACCGTGATTCATTCAATCAATAACACGTTTGAGTTTTAAAAGCACCTTCGCTGAGCTCTATTTTAATGAGTTTTATCATTTTTATGACGATCACTTTGTACTTCTGCCGCAGTGTGA
>JARPMJ010006843.1:0-12500 GCA_033366665.1 Phoxinus dragarum | reverse complement strand
CGAGGAATAGGAACTGTCTTAATGTGGAAGCATTCAGTAAATCCACTGAACATTTATTGAAATAGATCCTGATAAATATTTATTTAACTACAATAGCTTCTTTTTCTTTTTTTCTTTATGATTAAACTTTAACTTTTTATCTGGCAATTCTGACTTTTTTCCCCTAACCATTGCAAATTTACATCTCGCAATTCTTTTTTTAAAAATCACTATCACGTGATATAAAGTCAGTCTATTTTTCATCAGAATTGGACTTTTTAACACACAACTTCATATCATGCAATTCTGAAAAAAAAAAAGGTAATTGACTTTCTCACAATTCTTCCATTTTTTTCAATGGCGGAATACTTTACAATTTCCTACACTTAAAAGGATTTATTAAATGCATATTATATCAATAGTAATAAAGTTAAAAGTTAAGTTTTTACCTTTGGTTCAAAAAAATAATGCCATGCATTTAGTTAAGTTTTTATTTTATTTTTTGAGGCCATGCATTTGTTACTTTCTGTCTTATTTTGCCAGTATATTATAATATTTAGGCCTTATTATTTAATATATCTTCTCATTTTTAAAAAGCCATACAATAGTTATTTTTGTCTTATTTTGTCAAGATTACCATGTTAAAATCATGAGAACAAAAGTCTTGATCTCAAGAAAACAAGAAATGCAGAAAAATAACATATGGCCTTGTTGGGCTTCCGTATGTTTGGAAGCCGCCGTTATTAGCATTTTGCGTCGCGGTAAATTTTTTATTATTTTGGTTGTTCTCACAAACTAAACATCTTTGTGTGTTTCTCACAGCTTTGGTTCAATATTAAAAGTCAATGGACTCGGCTTGAAAGCGAACACAGCTTCAGATCTCGCTCTCTTTTGTTTCATTGACATCTTTAATAGTTCCCCCCCGTCTCTAACAGTAAAAAACATAGGGGGAAAATATCCAGCCTTTGAATAATGTGCAAGGTAAAGAAAAACATGAAACTAGCCCTTGAGGAAGAGGTTTGAGGATAAACATTGTGTTCCCGCAAACAGCTCGATGCCAATCAGCGATTAATGAGGTGTAGTTGAAAAGCAGCGGCTGAGGGAAGTTAAACTGAGCTGAATTAAGGAGTAATATCATCCTTCACGCAGGTGCTCGCCGAACGAATAACCGCTTTAATTACTGTTATTCAATCACTGCCTTTTTTCCCGTCCTCCACCCCCCCCTTTCTCTCTCCCTCCATCTCTGCTGTGGCATTATCGGGTTTTCTTGTCGATGCTCAGACGTGTGCCGTCCATATGTGACCTAAAAAACAGTTCCTCAGCGAGCGCATTGTTCAGAGCTGCGAGGAGACGCTCCTACAGTCAGTCTTCAAACTCAGTAAACTGTTATCTCGGTTTCACGAGCTGGCCTTTGATGGCGCATCTGCACGTGTGGTGTGTGTGTGTGTGTGTGTGTGTGTGGAGGTGGGCGGGGAGGAACCAACACCTGCTACTGTATTCAGCTCCACAATGGGGATCATTTAGTTTTTCGACACGTTTGTTCAGCAGGGGACCAGAGGAGAGAGAGAGAGAGTGTGTGTGTGTGTGTGTGTGTGTGTGTGTGTGTGTGTGTGTGTGTGTGTGTGTGTGTGTGTGTGTGTGTGTGTGTGTGTGTGTCCAACAGGTCGGGTGACCCTGGACACTAGTGGGGGCGGGAAGATGATGCTAGTCAAACGAGGAAACTGAAAGAATAGCGTGACTGTCTATCCGTCTGTTTACTGTATCTGTCTGTCTGTATATGTCTTCCTGTATGATTATATCTGTCTCTCTATCATATATATTTTTGTCTGTCTATCATATTTGCTTGTCTATCTATCTGTCTGTCTGTCTATCATATCTGTCTTTCTGTCTGTCTACCAATTTTGTCTGTCTGTCTATCATATCTGTCTGTCTATCATTATATCTATCTATCTGTCTGTCTATCATTATATCTGTCTGTCTATCATTATATCTGTCTGTCTGTCTGTCTGTCTATCATATCTGTCCTGTCTATCATTATATCTGTGTGTCTGTCTATCATATCTGTCTGTCTATCATTGTATCTGTCTGTCTGTCTATCATTATATCTGTCTATCATTATATCTGTCTGTCTGTCTATCATTATATCTGTCTATCATTATATCTATCTATCTGTCTGTCTATCATTATATCTGTCTGTCTGTCTATCATTATATCTGTCTGTCTGTCTATCATTATATCTGTCTGTCTATCTATCATTTCTGTCTGTCTATCATTATATCTGTCTGTCTGTCTATCATTATATCTGTCTGTCTGTCTATCATTATATCTGTCTGTCTATCTATCATTTCTGTCTGTCTATCATTATATCTATCTATCTGTCTGTCTATCATTATATCTGTCTGTCTATCATTATATCTGTCTGTCTATCTATCTGTCTATCATATCTGTCTGTCTATCATTATATCTGTCTGTCTGTCTATCATATCTGTCTGTCTGTCTATCATATCTGTCTGTCTATCATTATATCTGTCTGTCTGTCTATCATTTCTGTCTGTCTATCATTATATCTATCTATCTGTCTGTCTATCATTATATCTGTCTATCATTATATCTGTCTGTCTATCTATCTGTCTATCATATCTGTCTGTCTATCATTATATCTGTCTGTCTGTCTATCATATCTGTCTGTCTATCATTATATCTGTCTATCTGTCTGTATATCATTATATCTGTCTGTCTATCATTATATCTGTCTGTCTGTCTGTCTATCATATCTGTCTGTCTATCATTATATCTGTCTATCTGTCTGTATATCATTATATCTGTCTGTCTATCATTATATCTGTCTGTCTGTCTGTCTATCATATCTGTCTATCTATCATTATATCTATCTATCTATCTGTCTGTCTATCATTATATCTGTCTGTCTATCATTATATCTGTCTGTCTATCATTATATCTGTCTGTCTGTCTATCATTTCTGTCTGTCTATCATTATATCTATCTATCTGTCTGTCTATCATTATATCTGTCTATCTATCTGTCTATCATATCTGTCTGTCTGTCTATCATATCTGTCTGTCTATCATTATATCTGTCTATCTGTCTGTATATCATTATATCTGTCTGTCTATCATTATATCTGTCTGTCTGTCTGTCTATCATATCTGTCTATCTATCATTATATCTATCTATCTATATGTCTGTCTATCATTATATCTGTCTGTCTATCATTATATCTGTCTGTCTGTCTGTCATTATATCTGTCTGTCTATCATTATATCTGTCTGTCTATCATTATATCTGTCTGTCTATCATTATATCTGCCTGTCTATCATTATATCTGTCTGTCTATCATATCTGTCTGTCTGTCTGTCTACCAATTTTGTCTGTCTGTCTGTCTATCATTATATCTGTCTGTCTGTCTATCATTATATCTGTCTGTCTGTCTGTCTATCATTATATCTGTCTGTCTGTCTATCATTTCTGTCTGTCTATCATTTGTCTGTCTATCATTTCTGTCTGTCTATCATTATATCTGTCTGTCTGTCTGTCTGTCTATCATATCTGTCTGTCTATCATTATATCTATCTGTCTGTCTGTCTATCATTATATCTGTCTGTCTGTCTATCATTATATATGTCTGTCTGTCTATCATTATATCTGTCTGTCTGTCTATCATTATATCTGTCTGTCTGTCATTATATCTGTCTGTCTGTCTGTCTGTCTATCATATCTGTCTGTATATCATTATATCTGTCTGTCTGTCTATCATTATATCTGTCTGTCTGTCTATCATTATATCTGTCTGTCTATCATTATATCTGTCTATCATTATATCTGTCTGTCTGTCTATCATTATATATGTCTGTCTGTCTATCATTATATCTGTCTGTCTGTCTATCATTATATCTGTCTGTCTGTCTATCATTATATCTGTCTGTCTATCATTATGTCTGTCTGTCTATCATATCTGTCTGTCTACCAATTTTGTCTGTCTGTCTATCATTATATCTGTCTGTCTGTCTGTCTGTCTATCATTATATCTGTCTGTCTATCATTATATCTGTCTGTCTGTCTATCATTATATCTGTCTGTCTATCATTATATCTGTCTGTCTGTCTGTCTGTCTATCATTATATCTGTCTGTCTATCATTATATCTGTCTTTCTGTCTATCATTATATCTGTCTGTCTATCATTATATCTGTCTGTCTATCATTATATCTGTCTGTCTATCTATCTGTCTGTCTATCATTATATCTGTCTGTCTATCATTATATCTATCTATCTGTCTGTCTATCATTATATCTGTCTGTCTGTCTATCATTATATCTGTCTGTCTGTCTATCATTATATCTGTCTGTCTATCATTATATCTATCTATCTATCTGTCTGTCTATCATTATATCTATCTGTCTGTCTATCATTATATCTATCTATCTATCTATCTGTCTGTCTATCATTATATCTGTCTGTCTGTCTATCATTAATCTGTCTGTCTGTCTATCATTATATCTGTCTGTCTGTCTATCATTATATCTGTCTGTCTGTCTATCATTATATCTGTCTGTCTGTCTATCATTATATCTGTCTGTCTATCATTATATCTATCTATCTATCTATCTATCTATCTATCTATCTATCTATCTGTCTGTCTATTATTATATCTGTCTGTCTATCATTATATCTATCTATCTATCTGTCTGTCTGTATATCTGTCTCTGTAGTTCTCGTCACTAAAGTACAAGGCGATCACAGTTGATAAACGCTGTGTAAGATGCGCTGATTGTTGCGTGAGGTCATGTGACTGAGAGATGTTTGAGGAGTGAGGTCATGGTGTTTAGCAGCATGTGACTCGAGTCGATTAACATTAAACAAACGAGGTGTGTGTGTGTGTAAGGATGAGTCTCTGTGGATCGAGCGCTGACAGGCCGTGTTCCCGCGGGACGACTGATAGAGATGTTATTACATGGCAGAGGAGCTTCCCTGACGCTCTCAGCTCCTGTTATATAACATCTGAGCACGCCGAGCATCACATGCTACATGTGGAGGATATGCCGGGAAAGTCGTATTATATGTCACTCAAACCTGCTTTTTTCTCCTTCTCATTCTCTATTTTATATACAGTGGGATCTAAAATTTTGAGATCAATTACTTATATTTTGCATTAGTAGCTCTCCAAAACAACACCGACCTAAACTCTCATGTGCACTGCATTTTTCAACACAAAATGTTAAATATATTTTGTATCTTATACACTTCATTAGTGATAGTTTACTGGTTTATTTGGCTGCAACATGCAATACACACACGTGACCCTGGACCACAAACCCAGTCTGGAGCTGCACGGGTATATCTGTGGCAATAGCCAACCATTGTAGAGGTCAAAGTTATCCATTTTTCTTTTATGCCAAAAATCATGAGGATATTAAGATCATGTTCCATGAAGATATTTAGTAAATGTCCTACCGTAAATATATAAAACATGTATTTTTGTGAGTGAATGCAGCACAATCGTGAACATAAATGCACAACTTTAAAGGAGATTTTCTCAATGTTTACATTTTTTTGCTCCTCAGATTCCAGATTTTCAATAGTTGTGTCTCGACCAAATATTGTCCTATCCTAACAAACCACACATCAATGGAAAGCTTATTTATTCAGCTTTCAGATTATGTATATATCTTAATTTAAAAAAATTGAACCATGTGACTGGTTTTGTGGTCCAGGGTCATATATTAGGTGTGTGTGTATTTCTCTCTCTCAATATATATGCATATGTGTGTGTGTATATATGTGTTTACACGTATATATAACAATGTTCTTGCAAAACACACACCTGTGAAGGATGCAAACACCCACACACACCCGTACATAGACATGATCTGCAAACAAAGCCCTTCCATAGCGAGTGTCACTGCCATCCGCTTTTGTTTGCTTGTCTTCACAGAAACATTTTCATTCAGAAAAGGCCATTGTTTTTTGCTGTTGTCTTCTGGAAATTCAGAGTAGCAATTTGTTCATCTCACTATTGAAGGTTTCTGCATGCATTTGTGCAGCGGGCTCTTTCTCCCCTGTTTTACCCCCGTAAGTCTCTTTTGTCTAACGAGATTAAATGATTTTTGAAACAAAGTTTGATCCTTGAAATCAGGATATGAGCTGTTATAGTCTGTAACACCACTGAAAGCGTCATGCCCGTGCATTCTGGAAAGTTCTGCCAAATTCATTGCATGCTTGCTGAAACGGAGAACAAGCCAACGTTTAGTGCTCGCTTCTGTTTACATGTGTTGAGCTCGTCTGTTTCCTCTCAGGAGAAGGACACTGGAATGGCATACTAGAAATGCAGTATGCAAATCGTCGTGCTAGAGCACACTGCATATACATCCCACAATGCAATGCACTTGACTCTATTTTCCGTAAGTTGTATTCTTGACTCATTTTATTGGATTTTTTTTTTTTTTTTTTGGTTACACTTTATTTTAAGGTGTCATTGTTACAGTGTAATTATATATTTAAGTACTGAGTAATATTAAGCAACTGCATGTACTTAGGGTTAGGGTTTGGTTTTATGGTTAGTTGCATGTAATTATGCACACTTTACTGTTATTACTATGGTAAGTACATGTAACATATGTAACAAGGACACTGTAAAATAAAGTGTTATCTTTTTTTTTATACTTATTTTTTTTTGTAATGCTCAAAGTTGGAAACAAAAACAAATGTTTCCCCCAAGATACACTGTAAGAAAAAATATCTATAGATACCGGTACCAGTAATTTACGGACATTTCCTTTTACATTAAAACACAATGCAATGCGTAATTCAATATAGGGGTAAAAACACCTGTGAAAAATCAGTGTGGAAAATGTCTTCATATTAATACAAAAATAAAACATTGGGCCTAATTTCTTTCCAGATGTTCTATGTGCTGCTGGTTTTGAATGTCTTTCTTGACTCCTTTGATTGGACTGCAGAAAGGTTTTATATATATATATATATATATGTTTAAAATACAAAATAGCTATTTATTTGTGAGATGTTAGCTGGACATTTGCTGAATGAAACATCACAATCACTGCTGGGTAAGTTACTCAATAAAAGTTAAAGTAATTAATTACTACCTACTAATTACATCTTCAATAGTGCAATTATATTACTGTACTAATTACTATCTAAAAAGTTTTTGCATTACTTATTAATTACGGCCTAAATCCTGTATCAACCTCAACCAATTAACCAATACAAGGATAGACATGAAACTGCTCTTAATTATTTTAAATAAATCATGTAAAATTGCATAAATTAATCTTGAACTGACCAAATTATTTAAAGGGAGAAGGTTACATTAAAAACATGCATTTTAATATTAGACGTTATTGTTTTATATAGAACTATTCTATAGTCTTTAATGCTATTACTTATTATTAATGACTTAGTAATGCATTACACCCCAACACTGACCACAATGAGGTCTTGTGACAAAAATAACCGTGATTTGATCCATAAACTTGTGCAAAATTTAGAAAATTGCATTAAAATGCTCTCTTGAACACATAGGATGGAAAAACTGGTTTATATTTGCTAACTTTTTTTTAAAAAATTCCTTGTGTGTGTAAGTTAGCGAATTGACTGAAACATTGCTAGTGTTGTGTACTATTTAAAATGTTTATTGCATAATGAATCCTGTTAAACCATTAAAAAAATTGCATGAAGTGCAGGATCCCTCCTCTCAGACCCCGCTGGCCCCGGGTTTCAATTATGTCACGTTTGCACTAATTTACACCTGTGCAACATTGGAATAATGAAGTGTATGGGTAACTGCTAAATGCATTCTTAACTATCTGCAAAGACGCATATCGCAGCGTCTTATGCCCACATTGTTTCTCTTAAGCGTTATGATTAAAATGGAGTAATGGCTCCATTGGAGCTCATTGGTTTGTCAGCGGTGGGTTCCTCGGTGTGCCGTACATCTCTGAACTCCTCACAAGCGGTAAATGCCCCATCCGACAGCGTGATGGAGAGCTGGGTGTCATTACCGTGTGTTTAAACAGCCGAGAGAGGCGGCTATCATTTAGTCGAACGAGCTCTCGGTGTGTGTGATGAGATGAGATGGAGAAACCCAGGGAGAGAGGAAACAGACATTTCAGAGGAATTCATTGACAGCGAATAACGTCACTTAATCAAGTGCGGTGGCACTGTTTACCTTCCTCTCTCTCTGCGGCCGGTGTGCAGTGTGTTATATGAAGAAATAATCGCATCCCGGTGGAGAGTCAATATGAGCTCTTTATATTACAACTCAGCATCAACGTTTATCAGCCTGGCACCGATTTCTGATTGCGTGTTCGGAAACTTTGGCTATGATTTCAATTGTATACTAACACTCTACTTTTACCATTGCTGCATTATATATATATATGTATATGTAGTCATTGAATAACTTGGTGACCTATTGCATTTGCTATACGGGTGAAACTGGAAAAATTAGAATGTTGCAAAAGTTCATTTATTTCAGTAATTCAACTTAAAAGGTGAAACTAATATATTATATAGACTCTTTACATGCAAATTGAGATATTTCAAGCCTTTATTTGTCATAATTTCGATGATTATGGCTTACAGCTTATGAAAACTTTTCGCAATATTCTATTTTTGAATTTGGGGTTTTCATAAACTGTAAGCCATAATCATCCAAATTATTACATTACATAATTATTAGTCTATATAATATATTAGTTTCACCTTTTAAGTTGAATTACTGAAATAAATGAACTTTTGCACCATTTTCGTATTTTTCCAGTTTCACCTGTACATTCGCCATAATTTGCTGTGGCTAAATTTGTATATTTTCCCATAAATAGTATGCTCTTCCAAATTGGGCCAGAAATGCTGTGTTGAATATTGCATCCCATAATTCCTTCCATTCCCAGTATGTCGAATGAACCGGAAGTGATATCAGCCGTGACTTTTAGCATTTCTTTCCTACCGGTGTGTGATCAGACTGTCAAAAGGTAAGAGATTTTTCGCACAAAAATGTAGAAAAAAAATAACTTCAAATGAGGTCATGTCACAACAATATAGCATATTGTGGACTATACACTGTAAAAAAATTATTGTTGGTTTAACTTAAGAAAGTAAGTTACCTGGTTGCCTTAAAAATTTGAGTTCATTGAAATTAAAACAATTTGAGTTAATGCAATGAAGGAGATCAATAAGGTTTAATCAATAGAAACTCAAAATATTATGTTATCTGAACTACATTCATTATCGAAGTTGATTTGACAAAAGATAAAAAGTTGTGATTACAAATAATGAAAGTAATTTTTTTACAGAGTATGCAGAATAGCCGGAACTTTATTACAAAACATGGTTAATGATTATTTTTTGCTCATTCCATTTGCTGATGTTTTATTTTTAATCATCTCACATGATGCTTTTTGTTTCTTCTTCCTGAGTATTTTCTTCATTAATTCAAAGCCTATACGAAGCATGTTGTTTTACTTTGACAACATGTAAACTACTTTCCTCCTCACAGTAGGTGAATTTCATTTAACAAAATTGCCCATTACACCCAGAATCCACAGAGATGTTAATGGTGACCGTCAACAAAACGTCTTCCAGCTTCAAAGCCCATTTTTACTTCCATAATCTGGAGAAAGTTAAGATGTGTGTTCTCTCATAACTATATATCTGTGCTGTATTTCTCTGTGTTTTGTCCTAGTTGGATGTTCTCCGTGAACTCTGCAGAAACATTTAGTATAATGTCAGTAAGAAACTCAACATTTTCATGTCGTGCATAATTTATGGCGTTCTGGCTATAGACTGGGAATCATTAAAGTCTGAAGCGCTATGGTTTGTACACGCGAGTGATGGCCTCTTGTGTTTAAAAAAGGTTTGCGGTGGCGACCCAAGAGGAAAGATTGCCCTGGTGGGAAATGAAGGAAAGAGGAATAGTAAGTGTACTGCATCGGTTCCCAACAGGGGGCTCAGCGAGCTCTGTCGGGGCTCGTGTCATATTTTGAAAAGTTTTTTAGCAATGAGCATTAAATAAAAGTCTTTAACTTTTTTCTGTTCAAAATTTACAAAATGTATATAGGGCTAATGAGCGAGTTCATCATGAATCCATTTTCCAATCCGTGTTTTTGTCTTATCCTGAGCCACTGGTAGTCCTATAATAAGTGTTTACATTGGGACTATTTTACACGGGTTCGGATGCGGAGTAGCCCAGTGCCTGCGTGACTCGTCATAGACGTACACAGAGAGAAGTAGATCCGGCTACAATGTTCTTCCGAAAGAACGCATTATTCTGTTAATAAACGCAAGTTTATTATCGCTCGCTATAGCGCCAAAAGCGTCAAAAATAAAGCCTCACATTAATAAAGCCTCACAAATAACATGCAAGTATTGAGGCCCCAGACAGCAGTCATTTAGTAATAGACTATATTCTTTATTTTTATCTACACACCAGTGTGAATATTTTGTGTTATTGCATATCAAATAGGGCCAATGTATAGGCTACTCCTAGGCTTACGTTTTTAAATTACAAAGGGCCTACTGGTGTTTTTGTTATTGTGTTTTCAATATTATAGGCTATTATTTGTGCATAAACATATCAGGTTATATTAAACATACCGTTTGTTTGAAAACAACATATTTGGTCATCCTTGCTGCAAGCTTACAAGAGCGATAATATCATTAAATGTGAAGGGGGGCACTAAAATATTTTTTTGGGGAAAAGGGGGTCTCAGACAAAAAAAGGTTGGGAACCACTGCTGTACTGTACGCAAACAGAGAACCAATAATGACTTCCAGAATGTTTACTACAGTATGCATTCCCCAGGCGCTAAATAAATTCATGCATTTACGGCACGTGATTTGCCAGCTGAATTTTCAAACATGGCCCATATGTTAATGTTTCCTAATGCGGGGTGAGATTCGTTTGAAGGGGAAGATGCATCGTGATCGCAGAATGAAGAGTCTGGTTTGCTTCTGTAAATGGTGTGAAGCACGCGGTACACCGGCGCTATCAGAAGCTAGCGCTCGTGAGGTTTGCACAGCTCCATTAACTAGCGCTCTGTCCGCCAACTTCAATTACGCCATGTCAGATCACACCGTCTACAGTTATTTTGGTAGCGCTTGTTACCAAAACACCTTCTTGAGTGCAATTGTTTGCATTTAATTTATTTAGATTGTAATTCAGCGCATGCTTTAGCGCTCCTGTTTAGCAGAGATTGTTCCTGTTGTGGCGGGTTCACTTCTCAGATCCGCGGGCGGCCCAATAAACCGCTCAACTGAAGAATCTACTGTGGCTTTGGGAAATAAAATTTTCAATTTGCACAACCATTGGAGAGCTGTTTTCCACACCGTCTCCGGCCCATCGGAGACATCAGGTGATGCTTTTCCAGGCAGCGCTTTTAAATTATGAGATTTTTCTATTAAATTCAGAAGAGAAGAGTGGAGGCTACTAACTGATATGTGTTAGGACAATGAAGAAACATGTACATGAGCTTTTCCTCCATGTCTGTTAGCTTTGAGAATGTTTATATGCTTCATACTTCTTAAAGTTGACTAAAGCGGATATATGCATTTATTTTACATTCTCTTTCCAGGAAAAAGGATCAAAACTGGTAGTGACCCATCTTACCCACAGAGGTGTGTGTGTGAACATGAGGACGTCCCTCCTCCTAATGTCTCCCGCCTACGACTGTTGCATGAGGACGAGTGTGGAGGTGTGTTTAGTCTCAGTTAGCCACTACTGGACTGGTAGATGCATAACTTACTTTTGAATGTCTGGCAACAGAGAAAAATAATTTTTTTTATAAAAAATAATATATTATATATATTATATTATATATTATTTGTGAGCAACATATACATACTGTACTTTTCTTTCTTAATTTTATGTTTTAAAAGAGCATGCATGCATTTATTTATTTTTCCATTTATTTATTTCCATTTATTGATTTTAATTTATTTATATATTTAATTTTTTTTAATTTTTCCATATACATTTTTTAATTATTTCCTTTTTTCCTTTATTTATATTATATTTATTTATTTATTGATTTTCATTTATTTATATATTAAATTGTTTTTCCCCCCTATTTATTTATTATTATTATTATTATTATCTATATCTATGGCTTGTGGAATGAATGCATAAATATAATTTTAGTGAATGCATAAATCTCACATTTTTGTCTGTCACAGTTGATGATAATCGCTAATGAAAGCTATTGGCTATTTAAACCAAATTGGCCCAAACTTCGTTTCATTAGGAAATGTGTCCAGATGAGTTTGTTTATGGAATACTGGTCATATTTAACTTCTCAACAGCTTCATGTTGAGTTTGTTTTTAAGGAATTGTTCACCCAGATATGAACATTAACTCTTCAACCTGTTGCTATTTTCTTTCTTCTATCAGAAAACAAAACGTGATCTTATGAATGCCTGAAGCTCTTTAACATACAACAGAAGTGCGTTTGATTTTATACACGTTCCAAACATGACAAATAAACATTC